>OX421391.1:9710672-9745672 GCA_949126905.1 Amorpha juglandis
AGGGAATCGCCTCTGGCGATGACTTCGAGAGCGGACATGGCATCGCTAAAGATGCAGCAGTCTCGAGGCCTCCTCTTCAGCAGCTCCTCGGTGGCCGCTTTTAGAGCTAGTAGTTCCGCCTGATAGACGGTGCAGTATTCCTCGAGTTTGAGTTTAGTGGCTTTGATTTCTGCAGCGCCATCCCAAATGGAGAGCGCTGCCCCAACCTTCCCTTCCATCTTACTCCCGTCGGTGAAAATGCACAGATTTTCACCGACGTATCGATTCAATTCTGCACCGTCCATCAGGCTTTGGAACTGTCGGCTCCGTCGCCGCGCTGGGTGGTTCAGGCTGACGAAGGGCACAGGACTCTCAACCACTCGGTCCCCTACCACCTGCTGGGAATGTCCCTTCTTTACTTCGTAAAGAAGGGCAGCCTCCCTTACTCGAACGTCGGGTTAGGTTAGGTTAGGTTAGGTTAGGTTAGGTTAGGTTAGGTTAGGTTAGGTTAGGTTAGGTTAGGTTAGGTTAGGTTAGGTTAGGTTAGGTTAGGTTAGGTTAGGTTAGGTTAGGTTAGGTTAGGTTAGGTTAGGTTAGGTTAGGTTAGGTTAGGTTAGGTTAGGTTAGGTTAGGTTAGGTTAGGTTAGGTTAGGTTAGGTTAGGTTAGGTTAGGTTAGGTTAGGTTAGGTTAGGTTAGGTTAGGTTAGGTTAGGTTAGGTTAGGTTAGGTTAGGTTAGGTTAGGTTAGGTTAGGTTAGGTTAGGTTAGGTTAGGTTAGGTTAGGTTAGGTTAGGTTAGGTTAGGTTAGGTTAGGTTAGGTTAGGTTAGGTTAGGTTAGGTTAGGTTAGGTTAGGTTAGGTTAGGTTAGGTTAGGTTAGGTTAGGTTAGGTTAGGTTAGGTTAGGTTAGGTTAGGTTAGGTTAGGTTAGGTTAGGTTAGGTTAGGTTAGGTTAGGTTAGGTTAGGTTAGGTTAGGTTTTTTTTTTTTTTTTTTTTTTTTGTGGGGCGCTATGCCCCACTCTCGTTCCCCTAGCGCTAACTAGAGTTCATAACTGTCTGCCTCTATATAGTTACTTACCTCCTATCTATTCCTTCATTGGGAAGTCCTGTCATCGCCTAATTCTTTCATCGAGAATTCCTACTTATGGCCTATCTACTTATATCTAATCCTTAATCTACGGAACGAGTGTTTTTTATTTCTTTATTTACATACAATATTTTTTGCTTATTCTAACTTATCTATCTTATGCTACTTATAGTCTATCTTATTATATACCTTATTTTCTAGTTACTATTTACATATAATCTAAATTATTATATGTATAGTTAACCTAATTATTACTACTTATTTCTATTGTTTACATGTTTAACTATTACTTTACAAAATTCTATAAACTTATATCTAATTTCCTTATTTGCTATTATTAATGGTAAATTTCTGACATTTATTTCTAGTCCTATTATTATCTCTAATTCCGTTCGTCTGTACAAATAGACAGGGCACTCTGTCAATACGTGCACTATCGACTCCTGAATTACAGGGTCACAGATGCACGACGGGCTCTCCTTGCACTTAAACCGATGTAAGTACTCGGAGAACCCGCCATGCCCCGTGAAGACCTGCGTCGTCAGTGGGTCGATTGGGATTTTCCGGATGAGCTGGTGAGCCTCCACAGCGTTAGGGAAAAACAGTTTTGTAGTGGAGGCGGTCTCCCCCTCTACGTAGCGCCCGTTCCACTCGTCAATCGATTCCAGACGAATCTGTCGCTTGACGAATGAAACGGGACATCTGTCGTAGTTGGGTTTGACCTTCAGCTTCAGAGCAGCATCCTTCGCGAGTTCGTCCGCGCGCTCGTTTCCCTCCAACCCTGCGTGAGCTTTAATCCAGAATAGATTTAATATTCTTCCGCGTTCCTCTATGGTCCTGATGGTGTTTTGGATCTCGAACGCTAGGGGGTGGAGGGAAGTTCCGTTTGTTACGGTGTCCAGCGCCGCCCTCGAGTCGCTCAGGATGCTGCACCGAGCCGCCCCACCCGCCGCTGCCTCCCCCACCGCCTTGTGAAGGGCCAGCAGCTCTGCCTGGTAGACGGTGCAGTACTGTTCCAGTTTCAGCTTCCGGGTTTTGGTCTCGGCGGCGTTCTCCCAAATGGAGATCGCCGCTCCGACCTTACCCTCGATCTTACTACCATCAGTGAAGATCGCCTGACCTTGGCTGATTTCCTGGCTCAGCTCTGCACCGTCCACCAGGCACCGGTATCCCAAGGTGCCACGTCGCGCTGGATGTTGTAGCTTATCGAAGGCCACAGGCCGTTCCACCTCCCGGTCTCCCACCACTCGCCGGGAATAGCCCTTTTTTATCTCGTATAGGGAGGCATTCTCCCTTACACGGATATCCAAGGGCAGTATCCCGGCGAGCAGTAGGGCCGAGTTCAGTGAAACGGTCCTGTAGGCCTTCGTAAGCTTTTGCGCGAATCCGCGTTGTACCACTGCGAGCTGCTTCCGCACACCTAGTTTGCGAGAGGCCGGGGCCCACACGCTCGCTCCATATAAAATTGTCGGCTCCACAACAGCCTTATACAACAATTTTATCACCTCCGGTCCCAGCCCCCACTGCAACCTCGCCGCCCCGGAAAGTTTGTTGTAGAAGGCTACTGCCTTTCTACAAACGTTGGACACGTGAGCGTTGAACGTCAGCCCGCTGTCTATTGTAACTCCGAGAAGTTTAATCTGTTTGACGAGGCCAATGTCGACTCCACCCATGTGGAGGATTGGGGAGTCAAATTTCAGCTTCCGCGTTATAACCATCGCTTGCGTTTTATGCGGTGCGAATTTAAGCTTATTTTTGATCCCCCAATCCCTCACACAGGCGAGTGTTTCATTGGCCTGTCTCTGGATTGCGCTGGTTTCGTGGCCGTCGAATGCGAGCACTACATCGTCGGCGAAGGCTTGGCAGTAACTGCCCCGTCTATCAAGCTCGGATAGTAGTGGGTCGAGGAGCAGATTCCAGAAGGTAGGACCCCCAATGGAGCCCTGCACACATCCCTTGGAGGTCCACCTGTCATACTCTTTCCCCGAGTACCTTAGTCTGACTTTTCTGCTCTCGAGGTAGCTATCTATTACCCTTCGGATGTTGATCGGACATCCTTCCTCCGACAGTCTGACTTTGATGGCCGGCCACCAGGCGCTATCGAAGGCTCCCTCTATGTCCAATGAGATAATAACTACAATTTTCTTTTCTGTTAGTTTTTCTCTAATATGTTTCATTAGGACATAGAGGGAGTCCTCGGTGCTCCTTTGCGGCATAAAGCCAAACTGTCGGGGGCTTGTCCTTGGGTAAAGATGCCACCTCACCCTACCCACCACCATCTTCTCCAGTATCTTCCCCATCACCGGCAACAGTCCTATCGGCCTATACGACTTAACGTTGGTGTAGTCCTCCTTAGCAGGCTTTCGGAGGACCACGACCGTCGCCTCCTTCCAGATGGTAGGGAAGTGGCCGAGTTCCAGGCACTTGTTTGCCAGTGATAAGTACAACTCTGGGTACTTATCTATAGCTTGCTTGCAGATATCGGCCGTGAGGCCGTCTGCTCCCGGGGCTTTCTTTGCGTTAAAGCTGTTCGTGGCCGCATATAGTTCGTCCAGTGTAAATGGCGGGTCAAGGTGCTCAGCATTGACTTCGCCATTTACCGATGCGGCCATTCTTCTTGTCCGCTGGTGGTCTGCGTTATCCTCAGATTCGTCGTCATCTGGGTAGAACGTTACTGCCAGTAACTTCGCCGACTCTTCTGCAGTCAGGGTCGAGCCATTGTGAGTCAATGGCAGGTCTTCTTGCTTTTTCGAAACTTTCCCGATGATCCTGTAGACCCCGTCCCAGATGTTCTCTCTGTGCTGTTTTTTACAGAATTCTTTCCAGCTATCGATCTGGGCTTTCTTCGCTTCGTTCTCATAAGTTTCTTTTGATTGCAGGTATTCACCGACGACCTTGGCTCTACGTATCGGCGCTGCACATCGGATTCTCCTTTTTCTGGTGGTGACTTCGCGCTTCATTTTGGCAAGTTTCTCGGACCACCAAGGTAAGTTCATGCTGTTTTTTATTTTAATTAGTGGAATGGTTTGATTACTAGTTTCTATTATGGTCTCAATATATTTTTCGGTTATAATGTCTAAATTAGTTTTGTTATTAATGTTGTCTATCTGTGTATCTGTTATTTTATTTGTTTTGACCAATTGCTCTAATTTTTCACCAAAGTAGGACCAATTGGCCTTTTTGGTATTGTATTTCCGAGTGGTGGTTGTTTTCTGCTTCTGGTATTTCTCTTTACTTTTGTGTATTTCGAACGTTACCGCGTTGTGGTCCGATCCTGCCATGGTGTCGTCCACCTTCCAGTCTCTCACCAGATCCAGGATATCCTCCGTGCAGGCCGTAACGTCTATGTGACTGGTGAGGAGCTTACCGCCCCTGACCGTCTCAAACGTTGGAGCTTTGCCGTCGTTGAGCACCTGCAATCCACACTCTTCCAGCGTGCCTGCCATTTCCTCTCCCCTGCAGTCAGTGCTCGCGCTGCCCCACCAAATGCTCTTGGCATTGGTGTCACCCCCTATGAGGATTCCGCGAGGCCCCAGTTTTTCAACTATCTTCCCCAACTGCTGCAGGTATGGCCCTATGGGTTTGTCCGGCTCAAAGTAGAACGAGATGACCACAATATCGCGTATACCGGTTTGGATCTTTACCACTGTGATGTTGGTCGTGGTGAGGGACGGGTATTGGGTCACGGTCCAGCCGCCATTGAATAAAGCAATGGCAGACTTGACCACGGCCCCCTGCCCGTTTTCTCCCTGAAAGATCCTTACCCCGCGGTAGTCTCTCACTCTACCTTGGCTCCCCACGTACGGCTCCTGCAACATCGCGATGTCGACCTTCCTCTTATTTGCTTCCAGAAGAAACTCAGCCGTGGCTAGTTTCTTCCTCTGCAAATTTGCCTGAGCGACGAAGGTCGACACCGCGATTGTTGGGGTGTCTGTCTGATCTGGGGTGCCCGGATCCACCTTAGCAATACGCTACTGTGGATCTCGCCAGGCTCTCCCACTTCCTCCTCACAGGGCATTCCGGGCTAAAGGCACTGTGCCCGGCTTCGCCGATCCTGGCTTTTGCGCAGTTGCAACATGTTGGGGGTGCCCTCGCCAGCCAGTCGGCACACTCCGACCTGTGGTGGGCCCCCCCGCAGTGGCTACACGCATCCGCCTGGTCTCGGCAAAACCGTTTCCCGTGCCCATAGCCCAGGCATCGCGAGCACTGAATGAGGGGGGATTGGTCCTCTACCCTTATCCTTTGGACATCAATATGGACGGCCCCCTCGTCCGTGAGCCTCTTCCATATCTTCGGTGGCACTTGTATGGCCACATGGGAGGTAAGTGGGTTTCGCGCCCTTCTCCTGAATTTGATTTTCAGGCTCGCGCTATCCACTCCCATTCCTCCTAGAAGATGCTGATTCTGCTTCATTAGTGCTCGCACTATGTCTTCGTCCTTATTGTGGTTCAGGACATCCCTGAGCAAGATCATGGGCTCCTTATTCCGCATGTCTTCCATGTTTAAACTTGCTCCTGCTGTCCTGATCTTCTCCTTGACCCTTCCCAATTCCTCCTTCGACTTACAGCCCACTATTATCTTCCTGTCCTTGGCCTTTCGTATTTTGTCAATCCTTATGCCTTCCTCTCTCGCATTTATAGTGGTCCTGATCTTGTCGAAGACTTCCTCGCCCGAGGCCGTCTGGTCCGCGGAGGTAATCACGACGGAGTGCATTACTGCATCCCCGCGTTCTTCCCTCCCCGCACCAGCCGCCACGCTCGCGTAGGATCTTCCTTCCTTCCATGATTCCCTTTGATGCTTCAACTCCTGATTTAGCTTCTCCATTTCCTCTTTGCTCTCTTTCAGGAGTTGGCTATGAGCATCTAATCTTTTCATTATCTCCTTTTCCTGATTTTCCAGCCTTTTCCCTAGTTCCGTGTCTTGCTTTCCTGGTTTTGCTGTTTCCTCAGTTATCTTTTCCTTCCTTCCCTCTTTAGATCTTTCCTCTTCACTTTCCTTTACCAATCTATATAGTTTTTCCGCCGCATCAATAACCTCAGTTTTAATGTCTGTTTTCAGATTTCTGCTGATGTTGATCTGCGCCTTTAGTTTTGCCAGACAGGCTTTGGCCTTGTTCAATCTGCTCACCTGCCCAACGTCCTCCCGTGTCGGCGCTGCCGCCGTCGGGGCCGGGGCCGTCGGCTTCTTCGGTAAGTAGTCCCCGTCCGTCGGAGTTCCTGCGGGTTTCGGCCTCGCAGGCTCGCTGGTGCTCGGTCCCCCAAATCTTTCGATTTGGGATTCCAGGCTCCGTCGGGCCTGCGCGACCTTATTCCCGCCGGATTCCTTAGGACTAGACTTCTCCGGTGTTTTGCTTTTAGGCCTCATATCCTTGGCTGGTGTACGATACCCAAACATCGTGTTGGTTTGGAGGTTCGCTAGGGGAATGCGTCAACGAAGATTGTAAAATATAAATACCTACAAGTGTAGAAGGCTTGTAGGGAGTCAACAATATTTATATGTGCGTCAACTATGGCGACGAAAGCAGCTCGCCCGGTATATGCGGTTTGTCAATTATCTATCTAGTCTAAAACTATATGTAGTTATATATGTATATATATATTCGTCAGCCTGGACGTTCTTTGCAGCGCGTATGACACGTCTGCAGTCTTAAACACTAACAATTTGTCTTAAAACTAAAATAAAAAATATCGTCAAAATTTATAGAGTCGTTGACTCTATGTAGAGTCCCTGCGGTGCAAGGTCTCTACCTGACGATTCCAACGAACCCAAACACGGGCAGATTCGGTCAAAGGGTTGCCGAGTAATTTCAGTCTGAATTTTTCCAAAATGGCGGCTGGTATTCCTTTTTCAGTCGTTACTCGGGCGATTTTTGGCCGAATTTGCCCGAGTTTGGGCTCGTTTTCTTCGTCGTGATCTCCCCTATCTTTTGGCGAGGTTTGTAACCTTACAAATTATTACCAGGGTTTTATCAGAAATTCGGATTCCAGGTAGTAGCAGAAAGTCGGCAGTTAAAGTCTCTATTGAAGAAGTTGTTTGGATTAATTTTTATTAAAACTTTACTAGATTTTTTGTAAAAAATTTTTTGGCCGAAAATAGGGTAGGGGTGATGGGTGATGGGTATATGTTAAAATGGGTTGACTTTTAAAAATTTTGAGATCGAAAAAATATTTTTGAAAATTTTTTGGGGGGGGGGGGGATTTTTGCCAATTATTATAGGGGTTGAAAAATGGAGCCTGGTTAAAAATCACACCTTGGTGTGATTTTGAATCTGGTGCCAGATTTTTCGTATCTCTGATAGTTTTTGAGATATTTGATTTTTTAATAATTTACGAAATTTACAGGTTTTTAGGCCCGTAAAAATCGGTTTTTCGGGCCAGCGATCTGAAATTTAGAATGAAGGTGTGGGTTGTAAATGCCCTTCGATTGGTGATATGGTGGGGTGGTCTTTACCCCCTTCCAGAAGCGTAGGTCCCGAAAAACCGATAAAATTACAGAAAAAGACTTACTATCCTAGATTTCTAACTTAAACTGCTTGTTCTCAAACTGCCTCCTGAAGGTGTTCTGTGTCCCGCTTCTTCCCTGGTACTACGTTTTGGCCGCTCTCCCCGGGATCCACCACCTCGTGGAAACCGGGAACTTGTTTTTTTGGCCTAAGCCACGAAACTACGAGCGACACCCCGGCGTGTAGCGTATCGCTAGAAGCGCCTCAACGAGGGCTTCCTGATGGTAGTTTAAAATTGGGGTGTCGTCGATCGTTCCGCGGAGTTAGAGCCGAAAAACAAGTCCCGATTTTCGAAGTTTTTTCGTTTTTCGCTCCCGGCGCCGTCCCGTTGATGATTTTTGTTTGGGGCAAAGTGCCTCCCCGTTCAGCTCGACGATGCGCAGCCTGCTGCGTGGTCAGAATTGCCCTCGGAGCCCTGGATCACGGTGCACGTGCCACGTGGCCACTTGTTTTTTTGGCTTTTGCGGCCAAAGTACAAGCGACCGCGCGGAACGTGATATATCGGTGGGTAGGGCTCAACGAGGGCTTGGTGGCCGCTGAAAAATTTTCAGGGGTCGTCGATCGTTTTCGCGAGATTTTTGCGAAAAACTATTTCAAACACTGTTTTTTCCGTTTTGTACTTCACAGTTATGTCGCACAAAAACACAAATAGGCTATATCGATAGGCCTTATCGAGACGCGCACTTGGATATATAACACTTATATATTCGCGAACTTTTACTATTTTTAAGGAATTTTCTCGTGCGGAGCGGCTCAAAAATGATCCGACTCCGACCGCGTTCGGAGTGCGACTGGTTAGGTTAGGTTAGGTTAGGTTAGGTTAGGTTAGGTTTTTTTTTTTTTTTTTTTTTTTTTAAATGTGGGGCTTGAAGCTCCACGCGCATTCCCCTAAATGTTTTAAGGCCTTTATGTACCTTTTTTAATATTTTTACAATTTTGTTGTTTAATTTATTTCACCCTTTATTGGGTGCCTACACTTATCTTAATTTATTTATTTCCTATTTTTTCGTGTCTAAATATTTATCCTGTTTTATATATTTTATTTGTTTCTTTACTGCTTAATCCTGTTATAATATTTACTTTATTTATATCTTTACAAAATTTATCCTGTTATACTATTTACTAAGTTTATATCTTTAAATTTATCCTGTTGTTTGTACTTTGTTATACCTATCTTTCTTTGTTTCTTTTCTGTTATATTTTAATGTTTACTTTGTTTTCAAATACTATATTGTATATAATCTTTATTATATACTTTAGTATTTTTATTTTGTCCTGTTTCTGTTTATTACGATTTGTGTTAATTTTTTACTGTATTTTAAAAACGGGTTTCTTAATTTTGAGCATTTTATAATTTCTGGTAAATTTTCAGTTGTTATTTTAATTTCTAATTTCATTTCTATTTCATTTCTATCTTTGGCGAATACAGGGCATTCAGTGAGGATGTGCTGTACGGTCTCTAATTGTCCTGGTTCACAGAGACACGCCGGGCTCTCCTTGCACTTGAATCGCTTCAAGTACTCGGAGAACCCGCCGTGCCCCGTGAATATCTGGGTTGTGACCGGGTCGATACAAATTTTTCGCACGATTTTGTGCGCCTCGGTAGCATCTGGGAAAAACAGCTTCGTTGTCGAAGCTGTTTCTCCCAGCTGGTACCTCGAGTTCCATTCGCCAATCGACTCAATTCTAATTAGCCGCTTGGCGAATGAAATCGGGCACTTGTCGTAGTCTGGCCTGGTCTTCATCTTTAGTGCAGCATCTTTTGCTAACTCATCCGCTCTCTCGTTCCCCTCCATCCCTGCGTGTGCCTTTATCCAAAATAAGTTCACTATTTTGCCGCGTTCCTTTAGGGCTCTTATGTTTTCGTTAATTTTGAACGCTAGGGGATGGAGGGAATCCCCTCTGGATACGGTCTCCAGGGCCGACCTTGAGTCGCAAAAGACGCTGCAGCTTTCGGCTTTGCTCGTCAATGCCTCCTCCGTGGCCTGTTTTAATGCTAGCATTTCTGCCTGGTAGACGGAGCAGAACGGCTCCAGCTTCAGTTTTTTAGTCTTGGTCTCGGCTGCACCATTCCATATGGATAGTGCAGCTCCGACTTTCCCACTGATCTTACTGCCGTCTGTAAAGATGTTAAGACTGCCCGTCGTGTGCTGTGCCAATTCTGCTCCGTCCATCAGGCATTGAAATTGCAGGCTCTCACGCTTCGCCGGGTGTTCGAGCCTGACAGAAGCCACAGGACCCTCCACCTCCCGGTCTCCTGTTACCCGCCGAGAGATGCCCCTTTTGGTTTCATACAGAAGTGCGGCTTCCCGCACTCGTATGTCCAGGGGCAATATCCCGGCGATCAACAGGGCCGAGTTTAGTGAGACGGTCCTGTAAGCTCCTGTCATCTTTTGGGCGAAGCTGCGTTGTATCGCGCCAAGTTGTTTTTTAACTCCCAGCTTGTTTGAGGCTGGCCACCAACAGCTTGCCGCGTATAATACTGTAGGCTCCACCACGGTGATGTACAGTAACTTGACTATTTCTGGACTAAGTCCCCACTGAACTCTTGCCGCTTTGGCGAGTTGCTTATAAAAGGTTACGGCCTTTTTACAGATGTTTGATACATGGGAGTTGAAAGTCAGGCTGTTGTCCACTGTGACTCCTAGTATTTTTATTTCCTTTGAGAGTTCGATGTTTACGCCGCCCATGTGCAGGACTGGGGAATCATACTTGAGTCTCTTTGTGACTATCATGGCCTTGGTTTTATGTGGCGCGAAAGTTAGTTTATTTTTGTTTCCCCAGTCCTGAACATACGCGAGCGCTGCATTCGCCTGTTTCTGGACCTCTGCTATTGTTTCGCCATCGAACACTAGGATCACATCATCCGCGAATGCTTGACAATAGTCTCGTCGCATTTCGAGGCCTTTAAGCAACGGATCCAACAAGAGGTTCCACAAGGTTGGGCCTCCAATCGATCCCTGGACACAGCCCTTTGAGGCCCACTTCGAGTGTTCCTCTCCTGCATATCTGACCGTTACTTTCCTTTGGCTCAGGTAGCTGTCCATTAGCCGTCTGATGTTCAACGGACACTGTTCTTCCGCCAGTCTGACTCTTATGGCCGGCCACCAGGCAGCATCGAAGGCTCCCTCTATATCCAATGAAATTAAGATGGTAAGTTTCTTTTCTTTAAGTTTAGATTGCACGTGATTCATTAGCATATAGAGGGAGTCCTCGGTGCTCCTTTGGGGCATAAAGCCAAACTGGCGGGAACTCATTCGTGGGTGTAGGTGCCACCTGAGCCTTGTGACTGCCATTTTTTCCATAATTTTACCCAGCACTGGCAAAAGTCCTATAGGTCTGTAGGATTTGGGGTGCGTGTAGTCCTCTTTGCCTGGTTTTCTGAGGATCACCACAGTGGCTTCTTTCCACGCTGTTGGAAAATGGCCTAACTCGAGGCACTTATTTGCCAGCGCTAGGTAAAGTTCTGGATTTCGGGCTATGGCTATCTTGCAGATATCTGCAGTGAGGCCGTCCGCACCGGGGGCTTTTTTAGCGTTGAAGCTACCTGCGGCCGTCTTTAACTCATTGAGTGTAAATGGCGGGTCTTGATTATTATCATCCGTACCGTCATTTACCCGGTCGGCTCTTTCCCTAGTCCGCTGATGGTCTGCGTTTTCTTTCCCAGTTTGGTCTTCCGGATAAAAGACGTCCGCAAGCAGCTTCGCTGATGCCTTCGGGTCTAGAGCCACTCCGTCTTTGACTAGTGGTAGGTCCTCTTGCCGTTTGGTAACTCTTTTTAACACCCTGTATATTCCGTTCCATATTCCCTCCTTTTCCTGCTTCCCACAGAATTCCTTCCAGCTCTCAATTTGGGCTTTTTGAGCCTCCTTTTCATAATTTTCTTTTACTTGCAGGTACTCCGCGACTACTCCAGCTCTCCGCACCGGCGCTGCCCATCGGACTCTTCTTCTCCTGGTGGCGGTTTCTTTCTTCAGCCTGGTCAGTTCTTCATTCCACCACGGTAAGTTGACTTTATTATTTATCTTTTTTACAGGGATTGTGTGTTCGCTGGTTTTTTCTATTATATTTATGTACTTTTCTATATGTGTATCGAGTTGATCTTTATTGGTTGTGCTGTAAATTTCGTCTATATTTAAATGGTTTTCTATTATTAATTGGTCCAGTTTCTTACAAAATTGGTCCCAATTAGCTTTTTTGGTATTATATTTCCTAGTTGTTCTCTTAATTTCTACATTTTCTAACTTTTGTGTGGTAATTTTGAAAAAGATAACATTATGGTCGGAGCTGACCAAGCCTTCTTCTACTTTCCAACCGTCCACCAGGTTTAGAATGTCTTCTGAGCATGCCGTCACGTCCACAATGCTGCTATATATTGTGTTCCCGCGCACTGTGAAAAATGTAGGTGTGTTGCCGTCGTTGAGAACCTGCAAGTCGTTTTCCGCGATGAGCCCCTCAATTTCTGTGCCTCTCTTATCCGTTTCTTTACTTCCCCACCATATGCTTTTTGCATTTAGGTCGCCACCCATGAGAAGTTTTTTGGGTCCCAGTTGTTGCGCTATCCTCCTCAACTGCTCCATGTATGGCTCCAGTGGTTTATCTGGCTCCAGGTACAGCGAGACCACAGTGATATCCCTGTTGCCAAGTCGAATCTTTACTACGCAGATGTTTTTGGTAGTGTACGTTGGGTATGGCGTCACTTTCAGTTTGGGGTCGAAGACCGCTATTGCAGATTTTACTGGCCCTTCGTCTTTTGATTCGTTTTGGAATATTCGTACCCCACCGTAGTCTCGCACAATGCCTGTGCCTCCCACATATGGTTCTTGGAGCAACGCTAAGCCAATCTTCCTTTTGTCCCCCTCTAGCATAAGTTCTTGGGTTGCTAGTCGCTTTCTTTGTAGGTTAATTTGGGCGATGGTACATACACTGGCGCAAGTTGAGGAGGGTGGCTTTTGTGTAAGTCCTGGGATCACCTTAGCAATACGAAATTGCTGATCTGGCTATTTCGTCCCATCTTTTTCTCACGGGGCATTCTTGGCTAAATGCATTGTGCCCGGTGTTGTCAATTTTTGCCTTTTGGCAGTTGCAACATGAAGGAGGCACCGATGCCATCCAATCTGGACATTCAGATTTTAGGTGCGGCCCGCCACAATGGCTGCATGTGTCTATGGGCTCTTTGCAATAGCGTCTCCCATGACCATACCCTAGACACCTAGAGCATTGTATCAAGGGAGACTGGTCTTCCACCCTCACTTTCTGAATGTCCAGATGGACCGCTCCCGCCTCCGTCAGCCGTTTCCAAATTTCCGGGGAGACCTGCATGACCACATGTGAGGTGTGCGGGTTTCTAGTTCTTTTTTTGTATTTAATTGACATCCTGTCCTTGTCTCCGCACACCTCCCTCAAAAGATGTTGATTTTGGGTCCTAACGGCTTTTATGATGTCGTCATCCGTGTTGTAGTTTAACACGTTTTTTAGCACAATTAGGGGGTCCTTGTTTTTAATCTCCTCGAATTGCAGATCTCCTCCGGCTTTTCTTATTCTTTCCTTTACCTTTGATATTTCCTCCTTTGTGTGGCACCCTACAATGACCTTTCTGTCTCTAGCTTTCCTGATCTTGTCAATTCTTATACCTTCATCCCTCGCGTTTATCGATTTCCTTATTTTGTCATATACTTGTTCTCCTGTCTCTGATTCATTCTTGGAGGTGATTACGACTGAGTGTAGCGCCGTAGCTTTTTCTGGGAGTTGCCTCCCAGGAGAGCCGGCTGCTACACTCGCGTATGTGGGAATTTGCCTTTGTTCCTCCCTCTGTGTTTGAATTTCTCTGCCCAACTTCTCCATCTCTTCTCTATTTTCTTTTAGCAATTTCGCGTGCTCTTCCAACTTCCTGATCAAATTTTTCTCTTCTGCCCTAGTTCCTGTTTTTTCCTTTGTCGTTTCTTCATCCTTATCTTCCTTCTTTTGTGGTGCTTCCTTTTCGCTATGATCTTTTCCTAACTCAGCGTCCCTAACTAACTTAAATAAGGTTTGTGCGGCCGACAGAACTTCCGTTTTGATTTCTGTTTTTAAGTTGCGGCTGTTCCCTATCTGCAACTTAATCTTCATGAGGCACGCTTTAGCCTCCGTCGTCCTGTTTATGTACGTGTGCTCAATCCTGGGTGGCTTCTCGGCTTCAGCAGGTGGTCTTGCTTGGCTTGGCATATCTGTTGTTGTGATGCTTTGCTTCGCGGCCTCGGCTATCCGGTGTTCATCGAGGCCCTCGAGTCTTGACTCTATGCTCTTCCTGGCTTGAGCAACACTTCCCTTGGCCGCTTGGGTAGGGCTTTGCTTGTCGGGTGTTTTGGTCGGCTTTTCAGCCGATTTCTTTGCCGGTGTCCTGATTCCAAACATGTTTTAACGCTAGGGATGATAATTTAGGGGAACTTGTCGATATAACTACCGTACTTTATGACGGTGTTGATAAAATTTAACGTCAATATGTTTGTAAGTGTAAAAAGCTTACAGTTTTATAGTCAAAACTAAAAGAAGAATTTTTAGAAGAAGTAATTTTTAAAACAAGAAATATTTTTTATTTCTTGTTGTGGTCGTCCTAAAAATAGATAAAAATACTCTCAAGTCTTCTGGTGTCTGGTACCTTCCGATAGCGTCTGAAAATTTTGATTTTAAGAAAGTTGTGAAAATTTCTACATCGCGCTATAGAAATATTTTTCCCAAACCATATAGCTGAGAAAATCTGGGTGGGTGGGGGGGCAAAATTTTCGCACGGGTCGGCTCGGGGGCCCACGGGGGGTCACAACTGAATGATTTTTGTAAAAATCGGTCGGATAATTTGGAAAATATTTAGGAAAATATGTGAAAAAATGTATATTTTTATTAATAATATGTAATTTTTATGTTTCAGATGCGGTAAAAACCACACCGAACGCACCGGACTGGTGGGGGGGATGTATCAACGCAGAAATATCAACAAAACCTTGGATAAATTTGGAAAAAATTGGTCAAAAGTGACAATTTTATGTAAAAATTGACAAAATCTGTCCTATGTATATAATTTTGTATATAACGTATATAGAATTTCGGCACAGCCGCACGCGCGCCGTCGAAACGAACAGATCGATACCAAACACTATGTGTATATGTCAATAGGGACTTGTAAAATTTTCGAAAATATCGTATGAAATTTTGATCGTACGGCGGAGCTTAGGTAAACTCGGGTGTTAGCCGATTACAAAGAAAAAGTATGTTTTGAAGATTTTTTGACTTTCCTTGTTGATTTCGGGCGCGCTTTCGCACGGGTCGGCTCGGGGGCCCACGGGGGGTCACAACTGAATGATTTTTGTAAAAATCGGTCGGATAATTTGGAAAATATTTAGGAAAATATGTGAAAAAATGTATATTTTTATTAATAATATGTAATTTTTATGTTTCAGATGCGGTAAAAACCACACCGAACGCACCGGACTGGTGGGGGGGATGTATCAACGCAGAAATATCAACAAAACCTTGGATAAATTTGGAAAAAATTGGTCAAAAGTGACAATTTTATGTAAAAATTGACAAAATCTGTCCTATGTATATAATTTTGTATATAACGTATATAGAATTTCGGCACAGCCGCACGCGCGCCGTCGAAACGAACAGATCGATACCAAACACTATGTGTATATGTCAATAGGGACTTGTAAAATTTTCGAAAATATCGTATGAAATTTTGATCGTACGGCGGAGCTTAGGTAAACTCGGGTGTTAGCCGATTACAAAGAAAAAGTATGTTTTGAAGATTTTTTGACTTTCCTTGTTGATTTCGGGCGCGCTTTCGCACGGGTCGGCTCGGGGGCCCACGGGGGGTCACAACTGAATGATTTTTGTAAAAATCGGTCGGATAATTTGGAAAATATTTAGGAAAATATGTGAAAAAATGTATATTTTTATTAATAATATGTAATTTTTATGTTTCAGATGCGGTAAAAACCACACCGAACGCACCGGACTGGTGGGGGGGATGTATCAACGCAGAAATATCAACAAAACCTTGGATAAATTTGGAAAAAATTGGTCAAAAGTGACAATTTTATGTAAAAATTGACAAAATCTGTCCTATGTATATAATTTTGTATATAACGTATATAGAATTTCGGCACAGCCGCACGCGCGCCGTCGAAACGAACAGATCGATACCAAACACTATGTGTATATGTCAATAGGGACTTGTAAAATTTTCGAAAATATCGTATGAAATTTTGATCGTACGGCGGAGCTTAGGTAAACTCGGGTGTTAGCCGATTACAAAGAAAAAGTATGTTTTGAAGATTTTTTGACTTTCCTTGTTGATTTCGGGCGCGCTTTCGCACGGGTCGGCTCGGGGGCCCACGGGGGGTCACAACTGAATGATTTTTGTAAAAATCGGTCGGATAATTTGGAAAATATTTAGGAAAATATGTGAAAAAATGTATATTTTTATTAATAATATGTAATTTTTATGTTTCAGATGCGGTAAAAACCACACCGAACGCACCGGACTGGTGGGGGGGATGTATCAACGCAGAAATATCAACAAAACCTTGGATAAATTTGGAAAAAATTGGTCAAAAGTGACAATTTTATGTAAAAATTGACAAAATCTGTCCTATGTATATAATTTTGTATATAACGTATATAGAATTTCGGCACAGCCGCACGCGCGCCGTCGAAACGAACAGATCGATACCAAACACTATGTGTATATGTCAATAGGGACTTGTAAAATTTTCGAAAATATCGTATGAAATTTTGATCGTACGGCGGAGCTTAGGTAAACTCGGGTGTTAGCCGATTACAAAGAAAAAGTATGTTTTGAAGATTTTTTGACTTTCCTTGTTGATTTCGGGCGCGCTTTCGCACGGGTCGGCTCGGGGGCCCACGGGGGGTCACAACTGAATGATTTTTGTAAAAATCGGTCGGATAATTTGGAAAATATTTAGGAAAATATGTGAAAAAATGTATATTTTTATTAATAATATGTAATTTTTATGTTTCAGATGCGGTAAAAACCACACCGAACGCACCGGACTGGTGGGGGGGATGTATCAACGCAGAAATATCAACAAAACCTTGGATAAATTTGGAAAAAATTGGTCAAAAGTGACAATTTTATGTAAAAATTGACAAAATCTGTCCTATGTATATAATTTTGTATATAACGTATATAGAATTTCGGCACAGCCGCACGCGCGCCGTCGAAACGAACAGATCGATACCAAACACTATGTGTATATGTCAATAGGGACTTGTAAAATTTTCGAAAATATCGTATGAAATTTTGATCGTACGGCGGAGCTTAGGTAAACTCGGGTGTTAGCCGATTACAAAGAAAAAGTATGTTTTGAAGATTTTTTGACTTTCCTTGTTGATTTCGGGCGCGCTTTCGCACGGGTCGGCTCGGGGGCCCACGGGGGGTCACAACTGAATGATTTTTGTAAAAATCGGTCGGATAATTTGGAAAATATTTAGGAAAATATGTGAAAAAATGTATATTTTTATTAATAATATGTAATTTTTATGTTTCAGATGCGGTAAAAACCACACCGAACGCACCGGACTGGTGGGGGGGATGTATCAACGCAGAAATATCAACAAAACCTTGGATAAATTTGGAAAAAATTGGTCAAAAGTGACAATTTTATGTAAAAATTGACAAAATCTGTCCTATGTATATAATTTTGTATATAACGTATATAGAATTTCGGCACAGCCGCACGCGCGCCGTCGAAACGAACAGATCGATACCAAACACTATGTGTATATGTCAATAGGGACTTGTAAAATTTTCGAAAATATCGTATGAAATTTTGATCGTACGGCGGAGCTTAGGTAAACTCGGGTGTTAGCCGATTACAAAGAAAAAGTATGTTTTGAAGATTTTTTGACTTTCCTTGTTGATTTCGGGCGCGCTTTCGCACGGGTCGGCTCGGGGGCCCACGGGGGGTCACAACTGAATGATTTTTGTAAAAATCGGTCGGATAATTTGGAAAATATTTAGGAAAATATGTGAAAAAATGTATATTTTTATTAATAATATGTAATTTTTATGTTTCAGATGCGGTAAAAACCACACCGAACGCACCGGACTGGTGGGGGGGATGTATCAACGCAGAAATATCAACAAAACCTTGGATAAATTTGGAAAAAATTGGTCAAAAGTGACAATTTTATGTAAAAATTGACAAAATCTGTCCTATGTATATAATTTTGTATATAACGTATATAGAATTTCGGCACAGCCGCACGCGCGCCGTCGAAACGAACAGATCGATACCAAACACTATGTGTATATGTCAATAGGGACTTGTAAAATTTTCGAAAATATCGTATGAAATTTTGATCGTACGGCGGAGCTTAGGTAAACTCGGGTGTTAGCCGATTACAAAGAAAAAGTATGTTTTGAAGATTTTTTGACTTTCCTTGTTGATTTCGGGCGCGCTTTCGCACGGGTCGGCTCGGGGGCCCACGGGGGGTCACAACTGAATGATTTTTGTAAAAATCGGTCGGATAATTTGGAAAATATTTAGGAAAATATGTGAAAAAATGTATATTTTTATTAATAATATGTAATTTTTATGTTTCAGATGCGGTAAAAACCACACCGAACGCACCGGACTGGTGGGGGGGATGTATCAACGCAGAAATATCAACAAAACCTTGGATAAATTTGGAAAAAATTGGTCAAAAGTGACAATTTTATGTAAAAATTGACAAAATCTGTCCTATGTATATAATTTTGTATATAACGTATATAGAATTTCGGCACAGCCGCACGCGCGCCGTCGAAACGAACAGATCGATACCAAACACTATGTGTATATGTCAATAGGGACTTGTAAAATTTTCGAAAATATCGTATGAAATTTTGATCGTACGGCGGAGCTTAGGTAAACTCGGGTGTTAGCCGATTACAAAGAAAAAGTATGTTTTGAAGATTTTTTGACTTTCCTTGTTGATTTCGGGCGCGCTTTCGCACGGGTCGGCTCGGGGGCCCACGGGGGGTCACAACTGAATGATTTTTGTAAAAATCGGTCGGATAATTTGGAAAATATTTAGGAAAATATGTGAAAAAATGTATATTTTTATTAATAATATGTAATTTTTATGTTTCAGATGCGGTAAAAACCACACCGAACGCACCGGACTGGTGGGGGGGATGTATCAACGCAGAAATATCAACAAAACCTTGGATAAATTTGGAAAAAATTGGTCAAAAGTGACAATTTTATGTAAAAATTGACAAAATCTGTCCTATGTATATAATTTTGTATATAACGTATATAGAATTTCGGCACAGCCGCACGCGCGCCGTCGAAACGAACAGATCGATACCAAACACTATGTGTATATGTCAATAGGGACTTGTAAAATTTTCGAAAATATCGTATGAAATTTTGATCGTACGGCGGAGCTTAGGTAAACTCGGGTGTTAGCCGATTACAAAGAAAAAGTATGTTTTGAAGATTTTTTGACTTTCCTTGTTGATTTCGGGCGCGCTTTCGCACGGGTCGGCTCGGGGGCCCACGGGGGGTCACAACTGAATGATTTTTGTAAAAATCGGTCGGATAATTTGGAAAATATTTAGGAAAATATGTGAAAAAATGTATATTTTTATTAATAATATGTAATTTTTATGTTTCAGATGCGGTAAAAACCACACCGAACGCACCGGACTGGTGGGGGGGATGTATCAACGCAGAAATATCAACAAAACCTTGGATAAATTTGGAAAAAATTGGTCAAAAGTGACAATTTTATGTAAAAATTGACAAAATCTGTCCTATGTATATAATTTTGTATATAACGTATATAGAATTTCGGCACAGCCGCACGCGCGCCGTCGAAACGAACAGATCGATACCAAACACTATGTGTATATGTCAATAGGGACTTGTAAAATTTTCGAAAATATCGTATGAAATTTTGATCGTACGGCGGAGCTTAGGTAAACTCGGGTGTTAGCCGATTACAAAGAAAAAGTATGTTTTGAAGATTTTTTGACTTTCCTTGTTGATTTCGGGCGCGCTTTCGCACGGGTCGGCTCGGGGGCCCACGGGGGGTCACAACTGAATGATTTTTGTAAAAATCGGTCGGATAATTTGGAAAATATTTAGGAAAATATGTGAAAAAATGTATATTTTTATTAATAATATGTAATTTTTATGTTTCAGATGCGGTAAAAACCACACCGAACGCACCGGACTGGTGGGGGGGATGTATCAACGCAGAAATATCAACAAAACCTTGGATAAATTTGGAAAAAATTGGTCAAAAGTGACAATTTTATGTAAAAATTGACAAAATCTGTCCTATGTATATAATTTTGTATATAACGTATATAGAATTTCGGCACAGCCGCACGCGCGCCGTCGAAACGAACAGATCGATACCAAACACTATGTGTATATGTCAATAGGGACTTGTAAAATTTTCGAAAATATCGTATGAAATTTTGATCGTACGGCGGAGCTTAGGTAAACTCGGGTGTTAGCCGATTACAAAGAAAAAGTATGTTTTGAAGATTTTTTGACTTTCCTTGTTGATTTCGGGCGCGCTTTCGCACGGGTCGGCTCGGGGGCCCACGGGGGGTCACAACTGAATGATTTTTGTAAAAATCGGTCGGATAATTTGGAAAATATTTAGGAAAATATGTGAAAAAATGTATATTTTTATTAATAATATGTAATTTTTATGTTTCAGATGCGGTAAAAACCACACCGAACGCACCGGACTGGTGGGGGGGATGTATCAACGCAGAAATATCAACAAAACCTTGGATAAATTTGGAAAAAATTGGTCAAAAGTGACAATTTTATGTAAAAATTGACAAAATCTGTCCTATGTATATAATTTTGTATATAACGTATATAGAATTTCGGCACAGCCGCACGCGCGCCGTCGAAACGAACAGATCGATACCAAACACTATGTGTATATGTCAATAGGGACTTGTAAAATTTTCGAAAATATCGTATGAAATTTTGATCGTACGGCGGAGCTTAGGTAAACTCGGGTGTTAGCCGATTACAAAGAAAAAGTATGTTTTGAAGATTTTTTGACTTTCCTTGTTGATTTCGGGCGCGCTTTCGCACGGGTCGGCTCGGGGGCCCACGGGGGGTCACAACTGAATGATTTTTGTAAAAATCGGTCGGATAATTTGGAAAATATTTAGGAAAATATGTGAAAAAATGTATATTTTTATTAATAATATGTAATTTTTATGTTTCAGATGCGGTAAAAACCACACCGAACGCACCGGACTGGTGGGGGGGATGTATCAACGCAGAAATATCAACAAAACCTTGGATAAATTTGGAAAAAATTGGTCAAAAGTGACAATTTTATGTAAAAATTGACAAAATCTGTCCTATGTATATAATTTTGTATATAACGTATATAGAATTTCGGCACAGCCGCACGCGCGCCGTCGAAACGAACAGATCGATACCAAACACTATGTGTATATGTCAATAGGGACTTGTAAAATTTTCGAAAATATCGTATGAAATTTTGATCGTACGGCGGAGCTTAGGTAAACTCGGGTGTTAGCCGATTACAAAGAAAAAGTATGTTTTGAAGATTTTTTGACTTTCCTTGTTGATTTCGGGCGCGCTTTCGCACGGGTCGGCTCGGGGGCCCACGGGGGGTCACAACTGAATGATTTTTGTAAAAATCGGTCGGATAATTTGGAAAATATTTAGGAAAATATGTGAAAAAATGTATATTTTTATTAATAATATGTAATTTTTATGTTTCAGATGCGGTAAAAACCACACCGAACGCACCGGACTGGTGGGGGGGATGTATCAACGCAGAAATATCAACAAAACCTTGGATAAATTTGGAAAAAATTGGTCAAAAGTGACAATTTTATGTAAAAATTGACAAAATCTGTCCTATGTATATAATTTTGTATATAACGTATATAGAATTTCGGCACAGCCGCACGCGCGCCGTCGAAACGAACAGATCGATACCAAACACTATGTGTATATGTCAATAGGGACTTGTAAAATTTTCGAAAATATCGTATGAAATTTTGATCGTACGGCGGAGCTTAGGTAAACTCGGGTGTTAGCCGATTACAAAGAAAAAGTATGTTTTGAAGATTTTTTGACTTTCCTTGTTGATTTCGGGCGCGCTTTCGCACGGGTCGGCTCGGGGGCCCACGGGGGGTCACAACTGAATGATTTTTGTAAAAATCGGTCGGATAATTTGGAAAATATTTAGGAAAATATGTGAAAAAATGTATATTTTTATTAATAATATGTAATTTTTATGTTTCAGATGCGGTAAAAACCACACCGAACGCACCGGACTGGTGGGGGGGATGTATCAACGCAGAAATATCAACAAAACCTTGGATAAATTTGGAAAAAATTGGTCAAAAGTGACAATTTTATGTAAAAATTGACAAAATCTGTCCTATGTATATAATTTTGTATATAACGTATATAGAATTTCGGCACAGCCGCACGCGCGCCGTCGAAACGAACAGATCGATACCAAACACTATGTGTATATGTCAATAGGGACTTGTAAAATTTTCGAAAATATCGTATGAAATTTTGATCGTACGGCGGAGCTTAGGTAAACTCGGGTGTTAGCCGATTACAAAGAAAAAGTATGTTTTGAAGATTTTTTGACTTTCCTTGTTGATTTCGGGCGCGCTTTCGCACGGGTCGGCTCGGGGGCCCACGGGGGGTCACAACTGAATGATTTTTGTAAAAATCGGTCGGATAATTTGGAAAATATTTAGGAAAATATGTGAAAAAATGTATATTTTTATTAATAATATGTAATTTTTATGTTTCAGATGCGGTAAAAACCACACCGAACGCACCGGACTGGTGGGGGGGATGTATCAACGCAGAAATATCAACAAAACCTTGGATAAATTTGGAAAAAATTGGTCAAAAGTGACAATTTTATGTAAAAATTGACAAAATCTGTCCTATGTATATAATTTTGTATATAACGTATATAGAATTTCGGCACAGCCGCACGCGCGCCGTCGAAACGAACAGATCGATACCAAACACTATGTGTATATGTCAATAGGGACTTGTAAAATTTTCGAAAATATCGTATGAAATTTTGATCGTACGGCGGAGCTTAGGTAAACTCGGGTGTTAGCCGATTACAAAGAAAAAGTATGTTTTGAAGATTTTTTGACTTTCCTTGTTGATTTCGGGCGCGCTTTCGCACGGGTCGGCTCGGGGGCCCACGGGGGGTCACAACTGAATGATTTTTGTAAAAATCGGTCGGATAATTTGGAAAATATTTAGGAAAATATGTGAAAAAATGTATATTTTTATTAATAATATGTAATTTTTATGTTTCAGATGCGGTAAAAACCACACCGAACGCACCGGACTGGTGGGGGGGATGTATCAACGCAGAAATATCAACAAAACCTTGGATAAATTTGGAAAAAATTGGTCAAAAGTGACAATTTTATGTAAAAATTGACAAAATCTGTCCTATGTATATAATTTTGTATATAACGTATATAGAATTTCGGCACAGCCGCACGCGCGCCGTCGAAACGAACAGATCGATACCAAACACTATGTGTATATGTCAATAGGGACTTGTAAAATTTTCGAAAATATCGTATGAAATTTTGATCGTACGGCGGAGCTTAGGTAAACTCGGGTGTTAGCCGATTACAAAGAAAAAGTATGTTTTGAAGATTTTTTGACTTTCCTTGTTGATTTCGGGCGCGCTTTCGCACGGGTCGGCTCGGGGGCCCACGGGGGGTCACAACTGAATGATTTTTGTAAAAATCGGTCGGATAATTTGGAAAATATTTAGGAAAATATGTGAAAAAATGTATATTTTTATTAATAATATGTAATTTTTATGTTTCAGATGCGGTAAAAACCACACCGAACGCACCGGACTGGTGGGGGGGATGTATCAACGCAGAAATATCAACAAAACCTTGGATAAATTTGGAAAAAATTGGTCAAAAGTGACAATTTTATGTAAAAATTGACAAAATCTGTCCTATGTATATAATTTTGTATATAACGTATATAGAATTTCGGCACAGCCGCACGCGCGCCGTCGAAACGAACAGATCGATACCAAACACTATGTGTATATGTCAATAGGGACTTGTAAAATTTTCGAAAATATCGTATGAAATTTTGATCGTACGGCGGAGCTTAGGTAAACTCGGGTGTTAGCCGATTACAAAGAAAAAGTATGTTTTGAAGATTTTTTGACTTTCCTTGTTGATTTCGGGCGCGCTTTCGCACGGGTCGGCTCGGGGGCCCACGGGGGGTCACAACTGAATGATTTTTGTAAAAATCGGTCGGATAATTTGGAAAATATTTAGGAAAATATGTGAAAAAATGTATATTTTTATTAATAATATGTAATTTTTATGTTTCAGATGCGGTAAAAACCACACCGAACGCACCGGACTGGTGGGGGGGATGTATCAACGCAGAAATATCAACAAAACCTTGGATAAATTTGGAAAAAATTGGTCAAAAGTGACAATTTTATGTAAAAATTGACAAAATCTGTCCTATGTATATAATTTTGTATATAACGTATATAGAATTTCGGCACAGCCGCACGCGCGCCGTCGAAACGAACAGATCGATACCAAACACTATGTGTATATGTCAATAGGGACTTGTAAAATTTTCGAAAATATCGTATGAAATTTTGATCGTACGGCGGAGCTTAGGTAAACTCGGGTGTTAGCCGATTACAAAGAAAAAGTATGTTTTGAAGATTTTTTGACTTTCCTTGTTGATTTCGGGCGCGCTTTCGCACGGGTCGGCTCGGGGGCCCACGGGGGGTCACAACTGAATGATTTTTGTAAAAATCGGTCGGATAATTTGGAAAATATTTAGGAAAATATGTGAAAAAATGTATATTTTTATTAATAATATGTAATTTTTATGTTTCAGATGCGGTAAAAACCACACCGAACGCACCGGACTGGTGGGGGGGATGTATCAACGCAGAAATATCAACAAAACCTTGGATAAATTTGGAAAAAATTGGTCAAAAGTGACAATTTTATGTAAAAATTGACAAAATCTGTCCTATGTATATAATTTTGTATATAACGTATATAGAATTTCGGCACAGCCGCACGCGCGCCGTCGAAACGAACAGATCGATACCAAACACTATGTGTATATGTCAATAGGGACTTGTAAAATTTTCGAAAATATCGTATGAAATTTTGATCGTACGGCGGAGCTTAGGTAAACTCGGGTGTTAGCCGATTACAAAGAAAAAGTATGTTTTGAAGATTTTTTGACTTTCCTTGTTGATTTCGGGCGCGCTTTCGCACGGGTCGGCTCGGGGGCCCACGGGGGGTCACAACTGAATGATTTTTGTAAAAATCGGTCGGATAATTTGGAAAATATTTAGGAAAATATGTGAAAAAATGTATATTTTTATTAATAATATGTAATTTTTATGTTTCAGATGCGGTAAAAACCACACCGAACGCACCGGACTGGTGGGGGGGATGTATCAACGCAGAAATATCAACAAAACCTTGGATAAATTTGGAAAAAATTGGTCAAAAGTGACAATTTTATGTAAAAATTGACAAAATCTGTCCTATGTATATAATTTTGTATATAACGTATATAGAATTTCGGCACAGCCGCACGCGCGCCGTCGAAACGAACAGATCGATACCAAACACTATGTGTATATGTCAATAGGGACTTGTAAAATTTTCGAAAATATCGTATGAAATTTTGATCGTACGGCGGAGCTTAGGTAAACTCGGGTGTTAGCCGATTACAAAGAAAAAGTATGTTTTGAAGATTTTTTGACTTTCCTTGTTGATTTCGGGCGCGCTTTCGCACGGGTCGGCTCGGGGGCCCACGGGGGGTCACAACTGAATGATTTTTGTAAAAATCGGTCGGATAATTTGGAAAATATTTAGGAAAATATGTGAAAAAATGTATATTTTTATTAATAATATGTAATTTTTATGTTTCAGATGCGGTAAAAACCACACCGAACGCACCGGACTGGTGGGGGGGATGTATCAACGCAGAAATATCAACAAAACCTTGGATAAATTTGGAAAAAATTGGTCAAAAGTGACAATTTTATGTAAAAATTGACAAAATCTGTCCTATGTATATAATTTTGTATATAACGTATATAGAATTTCGGCACAGCCGCACGCGCGCCGTCGAAACGAACAGATCGATACCAAACACTATGTGTATATGTCAATAGGGACTTGTAAAATTTTCGAAAATATCGTATGAAATTTTGATCGTACGGCGGAGCTTAGGTAAACTCGGGTGTTAGCCGATTACAAAGAAAAAGTATGTTTTGAAGATTTTTTGACTTTCCTTGTTGATTTCGGGCGCGCTTTCGCACGGGTCGGCTCGGGGGCCCACGGGGGGTCACAACTGAATGATTTTTGTAAAAATCGGTCGGATAATTTGGAAAATATTTAGGAAAATATGTGAAAAAATGTATATTTTTATTAATAATATGTAATTTTTATGTTTCAGATGCGGTAAAAACCACACCGAACGCACCGGACTGGTGGGGGGGATGTATCAACGCAGAAATATCAACAAAACCTTGGATAAATTTGGAAAAAATTGGTCAAAAGTGACAATTTTATGTAAAAATTGACAAAATCTGTCCTATGTATATAATTTTGTATATAACGTATATAGAATTTCGGCACAGCCGCACGCGCGCCGTCGAAACGAACAGATCGATACCAAACACTATGTGTATATGTCAATAGGGACTTGTAAAATTTTCGAAAATATCGTATGAAATTTTGATCGTACGGCGGAGCTTAGGTAAACTCGGGTGTTAGCCGATTACAAAGAAAAAGTATGTTTTGAAGATTTTTTGACTTTCCTTGTTGATTTCGGGCGCGCTTTCGCACGGGTCGGCTCGGGGGCCCACGGGGGGTCACAACTGAATGATTTTTGTAAAAATCGGTCGGATAATTTGGAAAATATTTAGGAAAATATGTGAAAAAATGTATATTTTTATTAATAATATGTAATTTTTATGTTTCAGATGCGGTAAAAACCACACCGAACGCACCGGACTGGTGGGGGGGATGTATCAACGCAGAAATATCAACAAAACCTTGGATAAATTTGGAAAAAATTGGTCAAAAGTGACAATTTTATGTAAAAATTGACAAAATCTGTCCTATGTATATAATTTTGTATATAACGTATATAGAATTTCGGCACAGCCGCACGCGCGCCGTCGAAACGAACAGATCGATACCAAACACTATGTGTATATGTCAATAGGGACTTGTAAAATTTTCGAAAATATCGTATGAAATTTTGATCGTACGGCGGAGCTTAGGTAAACTCGGGTGTTAGCCGATTACAAAGAAAAAGTATGTTTTGAAGATTTTTTGACTTTCCTTGTTGATTTCGGGCGCGCTTTCGCACGGGTCGGCTCGGGGGCCCACGGGGGGTCACAACTGAATGATTTTTGTAAAAATCGGTCGGATAATTTGGAAAATATTTAGGAAAATATGTGAAAAAATGTATATTTTTATTAATAATATGTAATTTTTATGTTTCAGATGCGGTAAAAACCACACCGAACGCACCGGACTGGTGGGGGGGATGTATCAACGCAGAAATATCAACAAAACCTTGGATAAATTTGGAAAAAATTGGTCAAAAGTGACAATTTTATGTAAAAATTGACAAAATCTGTCCTATGTATATAATTTTGTATATAACGTATATAGAATTTCGGCACAGCCGCACGCGCGCCGTCGAAACGAACAGATCGATACCAAACACTATGTGTATATGTCAATAGGGACTTGTAAAATTTTCGAAAATATCGTATGAAATTTTGATCGTACGGCGGAGCTTAGGTAAACTCGGGTGTTAGCCGATTACAAAGAAAAAGTATGTTTTGAAGATTTTTTGACTTTCCTTGTTGATTTCGGGCGCGCTTTCGCACGGGTCGGCTCGGGGGCCCACGGGGGGTCACAACTGAATGATTTTTGTAAAAATCGGTCGGATAATTTGGAAAATATTTAGGAAAATATGTGAAAAAATGTATATTTTTATTAATAATATGTAATTTTTATGTTTCAGATGCGGTAAAAACCACACCGAACGCACCGGACTGGTGGGGGGGATGTATCAACGCAGAAATATCAACAAAACCTTGGATAAATTTGGAAAAAATTGGTCAAAAGTGACAATTTTATGTAAAAATTGACAAAATCTGTCCTATGTATATAATTTTGTATATAACGTATATAGAATTTCGGCACAGCCGCACGCGCGCCGTCGAAACGAACAGATCGATACCAAACACTATGTGTATATGTCAATAGGGACTTGTAAAATTTTCGAAAATATCGTATGAAATTTTGATCGTACGGCGGAGCTTAGGTAAACTCGGGTGTTAGCCGATTACAAAGAAAAAGTATGTTTTGAAGATTTTTTGACTTTCCTTGTTGATTTCGGGCGCGCTTTCGCACGGGTCGGCTCGGGGGCCCACGGGGGGTCACAACTGAATGATTTTTGTAAAAATCGGTCGGATAATTTGGAAAATATTTAGGAAAATATGTGAAAAAATGTATATTTTTATTAATAATATGTAATTTTTATGTTTCAGATGCGGTAAAAACCACACCGAACGCACCGGACTGGTGGGGGGGATGTATCAACGCAGAAATATCAACAAAACCTTGGATAAATTTGGAAAAAATTGGTCAAAAGTGACAATTTTATGTAAAAATTGACAAAATCTGTCCTATGTATATAATTTTGTATATAACGTATATAGAATTTCGGCACAGCCGCACGCGCGCCGTCGAAACGAACAGATCGATACCAAACACTATGTGTATATGTCAATAGGGACTTGTAAAATTTTCGAAAATATCGTATGAAATTTTGATCGTACGGCGGAGCTTAGGTAAACTCGGGTGTTAGCCGATTACAAAGAAAAAGTATGTTTTGAAGATTTTTTGACTTTCCTTGTTGATTTCGGGCGCGCTTTCGCACGGGTCGGCTCGGGGGCCCACGGGGGGTCACAACTGAATGATTTTTGTAAAAATCGGTCGGATAATTTGGAAAATATTTAGGAAAATATGTGAAAAAATGTATATTTTTATTAATAATATGTAATTTTTATGTTTCAGATGCGGTAAAAACCACACCGAACGCACCGGACTGGTGGGGGGGATGTATCAACGCAGAAATATCAACAAAACCTTGGATAAATTTGGAAAAAATTGGTCAAAAGTGACAATTTTATGTAAAAATTGACAAAATCTGTCCTATGTATATAATTTTGTATATAACGTATATAGAATTTCGGCACAGCCGCACGCGCGCCGTCGAAACGAACAGATCGATACCAAACACTATGTGTATATGTCAATAGGGACTTGTAAAATTTTCGAAAATATCGTATGAAATTTTGATCGTACGGCGGAGCTTAGGTAAACTCGGGTGTTAGCCGATTACAAAGAAAAAGTATGTTTTGAAGATTTTTTGACTTTCCTTGTTGATTTCGGGCGCGCTTTCGCACGGGTCGGCTCGGGGGCCCACGGGGGGTCACAACTGAATGATTTTTGTAAAAATCGGTCGGATAATTTGGAAAATATTTAGGAAAATATGTGAAAAAATGTATATTTTTATTAATAATATGTAATTTTTATGTTTCAGATGCGGTAAAAACCACACCGAACGCACCGGACTGGTGGGGGGGATGTATCAACGCAGAAATATCAACAAAACCTTGGATAAATTTGGAAAAAATTGGTCAAAAGTGACAATTTTATGTAAAAATTGACAAAATCTGTCCTATGTATATAATTTTGTATATAACGTATATAGAATTTCGGCACAGCCGCACGCGCGCCGTCGAAACGAACAGATCGATACCAAACACTATGTGTATATGTCAATAGGGACTTGTAAAATTTTCGAAAATATCGTATGAAATTTTGATCGTACGGCGGAGCTTAGGTAAACTCGGGTGTTAGCCGATTACAAAGAAAAAGTATGTTTTGAAGATTTTTTGACTTTCCTTGTTGATTTCGGGCGCGCTTTCGCACGGGTCGGCTCGGGGGCCCACGGGGGGTCACAACTGAATGATTTTTGTAAAAATCGGTCGGATAATTTGGAAAATATTTAGGAAAATATGTGAAAAAATGTATATTTTTATTAATAATATGTAATTTTTATGTTTCAGATGCGGTAAAAACCACACCGAACGCACCGGACTGGTGGGGGGGATGTATCAACGCAGAAATATCAACAAAACCTTGGATAAATTTGGAAAAAATTGGTCAAAAGTGACAATTTTATGTAAAAATTGACAAAATCTGTCCTATGTATATAATTTTGTATATAACGTATATAGAATTTCGGCACAGCCGCACGCGCGCCGTCGAAACGAACAGATCGATACCAAACACTATGTGTATATGTCAATAGGGACTTGTAAAATTTTCGAAAATATCGTATGAAATTTTGATCGTACGGCGGAGCTTAGGTAAACTCGGGTGTTAGCCGATTACAAAGAAAAAGTATGTTTTGAAGATTTTTTGACTTTCCTTGTTGATTTCGGGCGCGCTTTCGCACGGGTCGGCTCGGGGGCCCACGGGGGGTCACAACTGAATGATTTTTGTAAAAATCGGTCGGATAATTTGGAAAATATTTAGGAAAATATGTGAAAAAATGTATATTTTTATTAATAATATGTAATTTTTATGTTTCAGATGCGGTAAAAACCACACCGAACGCACCGGACTGGTGGGGGGGATGTATCAACGCAGAAATATCAACAAAACCTTGGATAAATTTGGAAAAAATTGGTCAAAAGTGACAATTTTATGTAAAAATTGACAAAATCTGTCCTATGTATATAATTTTGTATATAACGTATATAGAATTTCGGCACAGCCGCACGCGCGCCGTCGAAACGAACAGATCGATACCAAACACTATGTGTATATGTCAATAGGGACTTGTAAAATTTTCGAAAATATCGTATGAAATTTTGATCGTACGGCGGAGCTTAGGTAAACTCGGGTGTTAGCCGATTACAAAGAAAAAGTATGTTTTGAAGATTTTTTGACTTTCCTTGTTGATTTCGGGCGCGCTTTCGCACGGGTCGGCTCGGGGGCCCACGGGGGGTCACAACTGAATGATTTTTGTAAAAATCGGTCGGATAATTTGGAAAATATTTAGGAAAATATGTGAAAAAATGTATATTTTTATTAATAATATGTAATTTTTATGTTTCAGATGCGGTAAAAACCACACCGAACGCACCGGACTGGTGGGGGGGATGTATCAACGCAGAAATATCAACAAAACCTTGGATAAATTTGGAAAAAATTGGTCAAAAGTGACAATTTTATGTAAAAATTGACAAAATCTGTCCTATGTATATAATTTTGTATATAACGTATATAGAATTTCGGCACAGCCGCACGCGCGCCGTCGAAACGAACAGATCGATACCAAACACTATGTGTATATGTCAATAGGGACTTGTAAAATTTTCGAAAATATCGTATGAAATTTTGATCGTACGGCGGAGCTTAGGTAAACTCGGGTGTTAGCCGATTACAAAGAAAAAGTATGTTTTGAAGATTTTTTGACTTTCCTTGTTGATTTCGGGCGCGCTTTCGCACGGGTCGGCTCGGGGGCCCACGGGGGGTCACAACTGAATGATTTTTGTAAAAATCGGTCGGATAATTTGGAAAATATTTAGGAAAATATGTGAAAAAATGTATATTTTTATTAATAATATGTAATTTTTATGTTTCAGATGCGGTAAAAACCACACCGAACGCACCGGACTGGTGGGGGGGATGTATCAACGCAGAAATATCAACAAAACCTTGGATAAATTTGGAAAAAATTGGTCAAAAGTGACAATTTTATGTAAAAATTGACAAAATCTGTCCTATGTATATAATTTTGTATATAACGTATATAGAATTTCGGCACAGCCGCACGCGCGCCGTCGAAACGAACAGATCGATACCAAACACTATGTGTATATGTCAATAGGGACTTGTAAAATTTTCGAAAATATCGTATGAAATTTTGATCGTACGGCGGAGCTTAGGTAAACTCGGGTGTTAGCCGATTACAAAGAAAAAGTATGTTTTGAAGATTTTTTGACTTTCCTTGTTGATTTCGGGCGCGCTTTCGCACGGGTCGGCTCGGGGGCCCACGGGGGGTCACAACTGAATGATTTTTGTAAAAATCGGTCGGATAATTTGGAAAATATTTAGGAAAATATGTGAAAAAATGTATATTTTTATTAATAATATGTAATTTTTATGTTTCAGATGCGGTAAAAACCACACCGAACGCACCGGACTGGTGGGGGGGATGTATCAACGCAGAAATATCAACAAAACCTTGGATAAATTTGGAAAAAATTGGTCAAAAGTGACAATTTTATGTAAAAATTGACAAAATCTGTCCTATGTATATAATTTTGTATATAACGTATATAGAATTTCGGCACAGCCGCACGCGCGCCGTCGAAACGAACAGATCGATACCAAACACTATGTGTATATGTCAATAGGGACTTGTAAAATTTTCGAAAATATCGTATGAAATTTTGATCGTACGGCGGAGCTTAGGTAAACTCGGGTGTTAGCCGATTACAAAGAAAAAGTATGTTTTGAAGATTTTTTGACTTTCCTTGTTGATTTCGGGCGCGCTTTCGCACGGGTCGGCTCGGGGGCCCACGGGGGGTCACAACTGAATGATTTTTGTAAAAATCGGTCGGATAATTTGGAAAATATTTAGGAAAATATGTGAAAAAATGTATATTTTTATTAATAATATGTAATTTTTATGTTTCAGATGCGGTAAAAACCACACCGAACGCACCGGACTGGTGGGGGGGATGTATCAACGCAGAAATATCAACAAAACCTTGGATAAATTTGGAAAAAATTGGTCAAAAGTGACAATTTTATGTAAAAATTGACAAAATCTGTCCTATGTATATAATTTTGTATATAACGTATATAGAATTTCGGCACAGCCGCACGCGCGCCGTCGAAACGAACAGATCGATACCAAACACTATGTGTATATGTCAATAGGGACTTGTAAAATTTTCGAAAATATCGTATGAAATTTTGATCGTACGGCGGAGCTTAGGTAAACTCGGGTGTTAGCCGATTACAAAGAAAAAGTATGTTTTGAAGATTTTTTGACTTTCCTTGTTGATTTCGGGCGCGCTTTCGCACGGGTCGGCTCGGGGGCCCACGGGGGGTCACAACTGAATGATTTTTGTAAAAATCGGTCGGATAATTTGGAAAATATTTAGGAAAATATGTGAAAAAATGTATATTTTTATTAATAATATGTAATTTTTATGTTTCAGATGCGGTAAAAACCACACCGAACGCACCGGACTGGTGGGGGGGATGTATCAACGCAGAAATATCAACAAAACCTTGGATAAATTTGGAAAAAATTGGTCAAAAGTGACAATTTTATGTAAAAATTGACAAAATCTGTCCTATGTATATAATTTTGTATATAACGTATATAGAATTTCGGCACAGCCGCACGCGCGCCGTCGAAACGAACAGATCGATACCAAACACTATGTGTATATGTCAATAGGGACTTGTAAAATTTTCGAAAATATCGTATGAAATTTTGATCGTACGGCGGAGCTTAGGTAAACTCGGGTGTTAGCCGATTACAAAGAAAAAGTATGTTTTGAAGATTTTTTGACTTTCCTTGTTGATTTCGGGCGCGCTTTCGCACGGGTCGGCTCGGGGGCCCACGGGGGGTCACAACTGAATGATTTTTGTAAAAATCGGTCGGATAATTTGGAAAATATTTAGGAAAATATGTGAAAAAATGTATATTTTTATTAATAATATGTAATTTTTATGTTTCAGATGCGGTAAAAACCACACCGAACGCACCGGACTGGTGGGGGGGATGTATCAACGCAGAAATATCAACAAAACCTTGGATAAATTTGGAAAAAATTGGTCAAAAGTGACAATTTTATGTAAAAATTGACAAAATCTGTCCTATGTATATAATTTTGTATATAACGTATATAGAATTTCGGCACAGCCGCACGCGCGCCGTCGAAACGAACAGATCGATACCAAACACTATGTGTATATGTCAATAGGGACTTGTAAAATTTTCGAAAATATCGTATGAAATTTTGATCGTACGGCGGAGCTTAGGTAAACTCGGGTGTTAGCCGATTACAAAGAAAAAGTATGTTTTGAAGATTTTTTGACTTTCCTTGTTGATTTCGGGCGCGCTTTCGCACGGGTCGGCTCGGGGGCCCACGGGGGGTCACAACTGAATGATTTTTGTAAAAATCGGTCGGATAATTTGGAAAATATTTAGGAAAATATGTGAAAAAATGTATATTTTTATTAATAATATGTAATTTTTATGTTTCAGATGCGGTAAAAACCACACCGAACGCACCGGACTGGTGGGGGGGATGTATCAACGCAGAAATATCAACAAAACCTTGGATAAATTTGGAAAAAATTGGTCAAAAGTGACAATTTTATGTAAAAATTGACAAAATCTGTCCTATGTATATAATTTTGTATATAACGTATATAGAATTTCGGCACAGCCGCACGCGCGCCGTCGAAACGAACAGATCGATACCAAACACTATGTGTATATGTCAATAGGGACTTGTAAAATTTTCGAAAATATCGTATGAAATTTTGATCGTACGGCGGAGCTTAGGTAAACTCGGGTGTTAGCCGATTACAAAGAAAAAGTATGTTTTGAAGATTTTTTGACTTTCCTTGTTGATTTCGGGCGCGCTTTCGCACGGGTCGGCTCGGGGGCCCACGGGGGGTCACAACTGAATGATTTTTGTAAAAATCGGTCGGATAATTTGGAAAATATTTAGGAAAATATGTGAAAAAATGTATATTTTTATTAATAATATGTAATTTTTATGTTTCAGATGCGGTAAAAACCACACCGAACGCACCGGACTGGTGGGGGGGATGTATCAACGCAGAAATATCAACAAAACCTTGGATAAATTTGGAAAAAATTGGTCAAAAGTGACAATTTTATGTAAAAATTGACAAAATCTGTCCTATGTATATAATTTTGTATATAACGTATATAGAATTTCGGCACAGCCGCACGCGCGCCGTCGAAACGAACAGATCGATACCAAACACTATGTGTATATGTCAATAGGGACTTGTAAAATTTTCGAAAATATCGTATGAAATTTTGATCGTACGGCGGAGCTTAGGTAAACTCGGGTGTTAGCCGATTACAAAGAAAAAGTATGTTTTGAAGATTTTTTGACTTTCCTTGTTGATTTCGGGCGCGCTTTCGCACGGGTCGGCTCGGGGGCCCACGGGGGGTCACAACTGAA
>OX421391.1:9750672-9755672 GCA_949126905.1 Amorpha juglandis
GTTAGGTTAGGTTAGGTTAGGTTAGGTTAGGTTAGGTTAGGTTAGGTTAGGTTAGGTTAGGTTAGGTTAGGTTAGGTTAGGTTAGGTTAGGTTAGGTTAGGTTAGGTTAGGTTAGGTTAGGTTAGGTTAGGTTAGGTTAGGTTAGGTTAGGTTAGGTTAGGTTAGGTTAGGTTAGGTTAGGTTAGGTTAGGTTAGGTTAGGTTAGGTTAGGTTAGGTTAGGTTAGGTTAGGTTAGGTTAGGTTAGGTTAGGTTAGGTTAGGTTAGGTTAGGTTAGGTTAGGTTAGGTTAGGTTAGGTTAGGTTAGGTTAGGTTAGGTTAGGTTAGGTTAGGTTAGGTTAGGTTAGGTTAGGTTAGGTTAGGTTAGGTTAGGTTAGGTTAGGTTAGGTTAGGTTAGGTTAGGTTAGGTTAGGTTAGGTTAGGTTAGGTTAGGTTAGGTTAGGTTAGGTTAGGTTAGGTTAGGTTAGGTTAGGTTAGGTTAGGTTAGGTTAGGTTAGGTTAGGTTAGGTTAGGTTAGGTTAGGTTAGGTTAGGTTAGGTTAGGTTAGGTTAGGTTAGGTTAGGTTAGGTTAGGTTAGGTTAGGTTAGGTTAGGTTAGGTTAGGTTAGGTTAGGTTAGGTTAGGTTAGGTTAGGTTAGGTTAGGTTAGGTTAGGTTAGGTTAGGTTAGGTTAGGTTAGGTTAGGTTAGGTTAGGTTAGGTTAGGTTAGGTTAGGTTAGGTTAGGTTAGGTTAGGTTAGGTTAGGTTAGGTTAGGTTAGGTTAGGTTAGGTTAGGTTAGGTTAGGTTAGGTTAGGTTAGGTTAGGTTAGGTTAGGTTAGGTTAGGTTAGGTTAGGTTAGGTTAGGTTAGGTTAGGTTAGGTTAGGTTAGGTTAGGTTAGGTTAGGTTAGGTTAGGTTAGGTTAGGTTAGGTTAGGTTAGGTTAGGTTAGGTTAGGTTAGGTTAGGTTAGGTTAGGTTAGGTTAGGTTAGGTTAGGTTAGGTTAGGTTAGGTTAGGTTAGGTTAGGTTAGGTTAGGTTAGGTTAGGTTAGGTTAGGTTAGGTTAGGTTAGGTTAGGTTAGGTTAGGTTAGGTTAGGTTAGGTTAGGTTAGGTTAGGTTAGGTTAGGTTAGGTTAGGTTAGGTTAGGTTAGGTTAGGTTAGGTTAGGTTAGGTTAGGTTAGGTTAGGTTAGGTTAGGTTAGGTTAGGTTAGGTTAGGTTAGGTTAGGTTAGGTTAGGTTAGGTTAGGTTAGGTTAGGTTAGGTTAGGTTAGGTTAGGTTAGGTTAGGTTAGGTTAGGTTAGGTTAGGTTAGGTTAGGTTAGGTTAGGTTAGGTTAGGTTAGGTTAGGTTAGGTTAGGTTAGGTTAGGTTAGGTTAGGTTAGGTTAGGTTAGGTTAGGTTAGGTTAGGTTAGGTTAGGTTAGGTTAGGTTAGGTTAGGTTAGGTTAGGTTAGGTTAGGTTAGGTTAGGTTAGGTTAGGTTAGGTTAGGTTAGGTTAGGTTAGGTTAGGTTAGGTTAGGTTAGGTTAGGTTAGGTTAGGTTAGGTTAGGTTAGGTTAGGTTAGGTTAGGTTAGGTTAGGTTAGGTTAGGTTAGGTTAGGTTAGGTTAGGTTAGGTTAGGTTAGGTTAGGTTAGGTTAGGTTAGGTTAGGTTAGGTTAGGTTAGGTTAGGTTAGGTTAGGTTAGGTTAGGTTAGGTTAGGTTAGGTTAGGTTAGGTTAGGTTAGGTTAGGTTAGGTTAGGTTAGGTTAGGTTAGGTTAGGTTAGGTTAGGTTAGGTTAGGTTAGGTTAGGTTAGGTTAGGTTAGGTTAGGTTAGGTTAGGTTAGGTTAGGTTAGGTTAGGTTAGGTTAGGTTAGGTTAGGTTAGGTTAGGTTAGGTTAGGTTAGGTTAGGTTAGGTTAGGTTAGGTTAGGTTAGGTTAGGTTAGGTTAGGTTAGGTTAGGTTAGGTTAGGTTAGGTTAGGTTAGGTTAGGTTAGGTTAGGTTAGGTTAGGTTAGGTTAGGTTAGGTTAGGTTAGGTTAGGTTAGGTTAGGTTAGGTTAGGTTAGGTTAGGTTAGGTTAGGTTAGGTTAGGTTAGGTTAGGTTAGGTTAGGTTAGGTTAGGTTAGGTTAGGTTAGGTTAGGTTAGGTTAGGTTAGGTTAGGTTAGGTTAGGTTAGGTTAGGTTAGGTTAGGTTAGGTTAGGTTAGGTTAGGTTAGGTTAGGTTAGGTTAGGTTAGGTTAGGTTAGGTTAGGTTAGGTTAGGTTAGGTTAGGTTAGGTTAGGTTAGGTTAGGTTAGGTTAGGTTAGGTTAGGTTAGGTTAGGTTAGGTTAGGTTAGGTTAGGTTAGGTTAGGTTAGGTTAGGTTAGGTTAGGTTAGGTTAGGTTAGGTTAGGTTAGGTTAGGTTAGGTTAGGTTAGGTTAGGTTAGGTTAGGTTAGGTTAGGTTAGGTTAGGTTAGGTTAGGTTAGGTTAGGTTAGGTTAGGTTAGGTTAGGTTAGGTTAGGTTAGGTTAGGTTAGGTTAGGTTAGGTTAGGTTAGGTTAGGTTAGGTTAGGTTAGGTTAGGTTAGGTTAGGTTAGGTTAGGTTAGGTTAGGTTAGGTTAGGTTAGGTTAGGTTAGGTTAGGTTAGGTTAGGTTAGGTTAGGTTAGGTTAGGTTAGGTTAGGTTAGGTTAGGTTAGGTTAGGTTAGGTTAGGTTAGGTTAGGTTAGGTTAGGTTAGGTTAGGTTAGGTTAGGTTAGGTTAGGTTAGGTTAGGTTAGGTTAGGTTAGGTTAGGTTAGGTTAGGTTAGGTTAGGTTAGGTTAGGTTAGGTTAGGTTAGGTTAGGTTAGGTTAGGTTAGGTTAGGTTAGGTTAGGTTAGGTTAGGTTAGGTTAGGTTAGGTTAGGTTAGGTTAGGTTAGGTTAGGTTAGGTTAGGTTAGGTTAGGTTAGGTTAGGTTAGGTTAGGTTAGGTTAGGTTAGGTTAGGTTAGGTTAGGTTAGGTTAGGTTAGGTTAGGTTAGGTTAGGTTAGGTTAGGTTAGGTTAGGTTAGGTTAGGTTAGGTTAGGTTAGGTTAGGTTAGGTTAGGTTAGGTTAGGTTAGGTTAGGTTAGGTTAGGTTAGGTTAGGTTAGGTTAGGTTAGGTTAGGTTAGGTTAGGTTAGGTTAGGTTAGGTTAGGTTAGGTTAGGTTAGGTTAGGTTAGGTTAGGTTAGGTTAGGTTAGGTTAGGTTAGGTTAGGTTAGGTTAGGTTAGGTTAGGTTAGGTTAGGTTAGGTTAGGTTAGGTTAGGTTAGGTTAGGTTAGGTTAGGTTAGGTTAGGTTAGGTTAGGTTAGGTTAGGTTAGGTTAGGTTAGGTTAGGTTAGGTTAGGTTAGGTTAGGTTAGGTTAGGTTAGGTTAGGTTAGGTTAGGTTAGGTTAGGTTAGGTTAGGTTAGGTTAGGTTAGGTTAGGTTAGGTTAGGTTAGGTTAGGTTAGGTTAGGTTAGGTTAGGTTAGGTTAGGTTAGGTTAGGTTAGGTTAGGTTAGGTTAGGTTAGGTTAGGTTAGGTTAGGTTAGGTTAGGTTAGGTTAGGTTAGGTTAGGTTAGGTTAGGTTAGGTTAGGTTAGGTTAGGTTAGGTTAGGTTAGGTTAGGTTAGGTTAGGTTAGGTTAGGTTAGGTTAGGTTAGGTTAGGTTAGGTTAGGTTAGGTTAGGTTAGGTTAGGTTAGGTTAGGTTAGGTTAGGTTAGGTTAGGTTAGGTTAGGTTAGGTTAGGTTAGGTTAGGTTAGGTTAGGTTAGGTTAGGTTAGGTTAGGTTAGGTTAGGTTAGGTTAGGTTAGGTTAGGTTAGGTTAGGTTAGGTTAGGTTAGGTTAGGTTAGGTTAGGTTAGGTTAGGTTAGGTTAGGTTAGGTTAGGTTAGGTTAGGTTAGGTTAGGTTAGGTTAGGTTAGGTTAGGTTAGGTTAGGTTAGGTTAGGTTAGGTTAGGTTAGGTTAGGTTAGGTTAGGTTAGGTTAGGTTAGGTTAGGTTAGGTTAGGTTAGGTTAGGTTAGGTTAGGTTAGGTTAGGTTAGGTTAGGTTAGGTTAGGTTAGGTTAGGTTAGGTTAGGTTAGGTTAGGTTAGGTTAGGTTAGGTTAGGTTAGGTTAGGTTAGGTTAGGTTAGGTTAGGTTAGGTTAGGTTAGGTTAGGTTAGGTTAGGTTAGGTTAGGTTAGGTTAGGTTAGGTTAGGTTAGGTTAGGTTAGGTTAGGTTAGGTTAGGTTAGGTTAGGTTAGGTTAGGTTAGGTTAGGTTAGGTTAGGTTAGGTTAGGTTAGGTTAGGTTAGGTTAGGTTAGGTTAGGTTAGGTTAGGTTAGGTTAGGTTAGGTTAGGTTAGGTTAGGTTAGGTTAGGTTAGGTTAGGTTAGGTTAGGTTAGGTTAGGTTAGGTTAGGTTAGGTTAGGTTAGGTTAGGTTAGGTTAGGTTAGGTTAGGTTAGGTTAGGTTAGGTTAGGTTAGGTTAGGTTAGGTTAGGTTAGGTTAGGTTAGGTTAGGTTAGGTTAGGTTAGGTTAGGTTAGGTTAGGTTAGGTTAGGTTAGGTTAGGTTAGGTTAGGTTAGGTTAGGTTAGGTTAGGTTAGGTTAGGTTAGGTTAGGTTAGGTTAGGTTAGGTTAGGTTAGGTTAGGTTAGGTTAGGTTAGGTTAGGTTAGGTTAGGTTAGGTTAGGTTAGGTTAGGTTAGGTTAGGTTAGGTTAGGTTAGGTTAGGTTAGGTTAGGTTAGGTTAGGTTAGGTTAGGTTAGGTTAGGTTAGGTTAGGTTAGGTTAGGTTAGGTTAGGTTAGGTTAGGTTAGGTTAGGTTAGGTTAGGTTAGGTTAGGTTAGGTTAGGTTAGGTTAGGTTAGGTTAGGTTAGGTTAGGTTAGGTTAGGTTAGGTTAGGTTAGGTTAGGTTAGGTTAGGTTAGGTTAGGTTAGGTTAGGTTAGGTTAGGTTAGGTTAGGTTAGGTTAGGTTAGGTTAGGTTAGGTTAGGTTAGGTTAGGTTAGGTTAGGTTAGGTTAGGTTAGGTTAGGTTAGGTTAGGTTAGGTTAGGTTAGGTTAGGTTAGGTTAGGTTAGGTTAGGTTAGGTTAGGTTAGGTTAG
>OX421391.1:9758172-9765672 GCA_949126905.1 Amorpha juglandis
GCTCCGACCTTGCCCTCTATTTTACTCCCATCCGTAAAGATGGTTGGGCCGCTGTTGGTAACTTGGTTCACTTCTGCACTGTCCACCAGACACCGGTAGGTTATCGCGCTGCGCTGCGCTGGGTGTGTAAGCTTGTCGAAGGCCACAGGACGTTCCACCTCGCGGTCCCCTACCACTCTCCGGGAATATCCCCTCTTTATCTCGTATAGGGAGGCATTCTCCCTAACTCTGATATCGAGGGGCAATATCCCGGCGAGCAGCAGGGCCGCGTTCAGCGATACCGTCCTGTAGGCCTTTGACAGCTTCTGTGCAAACCCTCGCTGCACCACCGCGAGCTGTTTTCTTACTCCCAGTTTGAGTGAGGCTGGAGCCCAGACGCTCGCGCCATATAAAATTACCGGCTCCACTACAGCCCTATACAGTAGTTTTATAATATCTGGGTTCAGACCCCACTGAAGCCTTGCGGCTCTTGAAAGCTTGTTGTAGAATGCGATGGCTTTTCTACAGACATCGGTGATATGGGTGTTAAATGTAAGCCCACTGTCGATCGTGACGCCCAGTATCTTGATCTCCTTGGTCAGGCCAATGTCCACGCCGCCCATGTGGAGGATTGGGGAGTCGTATTTAAGCTTCCTGGTGATAACCATCGCTTTAGTTTTGTTCGGAGCGAACTTCAGCTTATTTTTGACCCCCCAGTCCCTCACAAGGGCCAACGTTTCGTTGGCCTGTCGCTGTATGTCCCCCATATGATGGCCATCAAACGCCAGTACAACGTCGTCGGCAAAGGCTTGGCAGTAACTGCCCCGTCTGTCAAGCGCTGATAGGAGTGGGTCGAGGAGCAGGTTCCAGAAAGTTGGACCCCCAATGGAGCCCTGCACACATCCCTTGGAGGTCCACCTTGTATACTCTTCACCGGAGTACATGAGTCTGATTTTCCTGCTCTCGAGGTAGCTATCAATCACCCTTCTGATGTTAATCGGGCAATTTTCCTCCGACAGTCTGACTCTAATGGCCGGCCACCAGGCGCTATCGAAGGCCCCCTCTATGTCCAATGAGATAATCAGTATTATCTTCTTCTCCTCCAACTTCTCTCTAATATGCTTCATTAGTACATAGAGGGAGTCCTCGGTGCTCCGCTGCGGCATAAAGCCAAACTGTCGGGGGTTTGTCCTAGGGTGAAGATGCCACCTCACTCGGCCCACCACCATCTTCTCCAGTATTTTCCCCATCACCGGCAATAGTCCTATCGGCCTATACGACTTTGTACTGGTGTAGTCCTCCTTAGCAGGTTTTCGGAGGACTACCACCGTCGCCTCCTTCCAGATCGTAGGGAAGTGGCCGAGTTCCAGGCACTTGTTTGCCAGCGATAGGTACAATTCTGGATACTTATCTATGGCTTGCTTACAGATATCGGCCGTTAGGCCGTCTGCTCCCGGGGCTTTCTTGGGATTGAAGCTTTTAGCCGCCGCACATAGTTCGTCCAGTGTAAATGGCGGGTCATGGTTTTCATCATTGGCTTCGTCATTTACTCGTGCGGCTGCTTCTCTTGTACGCTGGTGGTCTGCGTTATCATCCTTCTCGTTGTCTTCTGGGTAGAAGGTTACTGCCAATAACTTTGCCGACTCTTTTGCGCTCAGGGTTACTCCCTCGCTGACCAGTGGAAGGTCTTCCTGTCTCTTGGTCACCTTTCCTATCGTCCTATATATCCCTTCCCAGACGCTTTCTCTATCTTGTTTCTTGCAGAACTCCTTCCAGCTGGTAATTTGTGCCTCTTTTGCTGCTTTTTCATACTTTTCTTTTGATTGCAGGTACTCTCCCACGACCTTGGCTCTTCGAACGGGCGCTGCACATCGGATCCTCCTTTTTCTGGTGATGGTTTCCTGTTTCAACCTGGCGAGTTCCCCGGACCACCACGGTACGTTCATACGGTTTTTTGCTTTTATTAACGGTATTGCTACGTTACTTGTTTCGGTTACTACATTTATATATTTTTCTATTGTTCGGTCTAATGTCTCTTTATTGTTGATTTTATTTATTTCTGCTTCCGTTATTTTATTACTATTAATTAATTGTTCAAATTTCATATAAAAATTTTCCCAATTAGCCTTCTTGGTGTTATATTTCCTTGTTGACTTTTCTACTTGTTTGATAATTTTGGCTTTATTTTTGGCGATTTTGAACGTAATCGCGTTGTGGTCCGAGCTCGCCATGGTGTCGTCCACCCTCCAGTCCGTCACCAGATCCAGAATGTCCTCCGTGCATGCCGTGATGTCAATGTGGCTTCGGAGGAGTTTGCCTCCTCTCACCGTTTCGAAGGTGGGAGCCTGGCCGTCATTGAGCACCTGCAATCCGTATTGCGCAAGCATGCCGGCCATTTCTTCTCCCCTGGAATCAGTCTCCGCGCTGCTCCACCAAATGCTTTTCGCATTGGTGTCGCCCCCCGCGAGGATTCGGTTGGGACCCAGTTTTTCAACTATATTCCCCAACTGCTCCAGGTATGGCCCTATGGGTTTGTCCGGTTCAAAGTAGAATGAGATGACCACCACTTCGCGAGTTCCCATTAGGATTTTCACCACAGTGATGTTGGTTGTGGTGAGCAATGGGCATTGGGTCACCGTCAAGTCGTCGTTGAGCACCGCCACCGCCGACTTGACGGGTTCCCCCTGTCCATTGGTTCCCTGGAAAATCCTCACTCCGCGATGGTCTCTCACCCTACCTTGCCCGCCCACGTACGGCTCCTGAAGCAACGCAACGTCGATCTTCCGCTTTTTGGCCTCCAGGAGGAACTCAACTGTTGCCAGTTGTTTCCTCTGCAGGTTGGCCTGAGCTACGAGGATCGGCGCAGCGCCTGTTGGGGAGTCAGTCTGATCTGGGTTCCTGGGATCCACCTTAGCAATACGCTACTGTGGATCGCGCCAGGGCCTCCCACTTCCTCCTCACGGGGCACTCTGGGCTAAACGCATTGTGCTCCGCTGCCCCGAACCGAGCCTTTGCGCAGTTGCAGCACGACGGGGGTGCCTTTGCCAGCCAGTCGGCGCATTCCGACCGGTGGTGGCCTCCCCCGCAATGACTGCACGCGTCCTCTTGCTCGCGGCAGAATCGCCTACCATGCCCATAACCCAGGCAGCGCGAACACTGAATCAGGGGGGACTGATCTTCAACCCTGACTCGTTGCACATCGATGTGCACTGAGCCCGCGTCCATCAGCCGCCGCCATACTTTCGGTGGCACCTGCATTGCCACATGGGAAGTGAGCGGGTTTCTAGCTCGCCGCCGAAATTTCACTTTCAGCATTGAGCTATCCACGCTCACCCCCTCCAGAAGGTGTTTGTTCTGGATGAGTATGGCTTGGGCTATTTCTTCGTCTTTGTTGTACTTTAGTACATCCCTTAAGAGGAGCATAGGCTCTTTGTTCTTCATTTCCTCTATGTTGAGGTCCCTCCCTGCCGTCCTAATCCTTTCCTTGATCTTCCCTAGTTCTTCTTTCGACCTGCATCCTACTATTATTCTCCTATCCTTCGCTTTCCTAATGTTGTCTATTTTAAGACCTTCCTCCCTGGCGTTCAGAGTGGTACGGATTTTTTCGTAAATCTCTTCGCCCGTGGCTGTCTGGTCCGCGGCTGTGATCGCAACAGAGTGCATTACTGCACCTCCTTGCTCTCCCACCCGCGGGCCAGCCACCACGTTCGCGTAGGTTCTTGTTTTTTCCCTATCTTCCTTCCACTCTTCCCTATGCTTTTTTATTTCTTCCGTGATCTTCTCCATCTCTTCCTTGTTTTGTCTTAGCATTTCGCTGTGCTCTTCCATTTTCCTGAGTAGGTTCTTGTCGTACCTTTCGTTTCTTCTCTCGATTTCCGTTTCCTTTTCTGCAGGTCGATGCGGTTCCCCGGATCCCTCTCCTTTTCCCTCCTGTCCCTTCCCCATTTCGCTCTCTTTTACTATGTTGTAAAGTTTTTCCGCAGCTTCGATGACGTCAAGTTTTATTTCCGTCTTTATATTCCGGCTATTGTTCATCTGCGTTTTTATTTTTACCAGCAACGCCCTTGCGTTTGCTGTCCTGCTCCCCTTCCCCATTTGTCGTGACGGTGATGGGGTTTTGGGGGCGGGGGATGTAGATGGTCCTGGGACTGAGGTCGAGGTTGAGGTTGAGCTCTTCTTTCCGGTCCCCTTTGTGTCGATGAGAGCCTTTTTGGGCTTAGGCGCGGATGGCCCCGCGACGCCCGTTTGCTCAGATTTTTCAATCTGAGCTTCCAGGCTGCGCCGGGCCTCCGCCACCTTTACCCCTGCAGGCTCTTTGGGGCTTGTGTCCTGAGATGTTGTTTGAGCCCTCATCTCCTTTGCCGGAGTACGGAATCCGAACATACTGTTCTGTTGGGGTGTTCCTAGGGGAATGCGTCAGTTAGGTTCCTAAAACTACGATTCCTACAAGTGTATAGGGCTTGTAGGGAGTCAATAAATATACGCGCTATACTGGGGTCGACGAAAACAACTCGCGTGTGTTTGCGCTTGTCTTTATTTGGTGTCGTTCTGACACCTGTTTACTTATGTCTATCTCTATACTCTAAGTTTTACGTCGGCCTGGACGTTTTGTACAGTACGTATATATACGTCTGCTCGTCTTATATTCTAGTACATAAATTTACAAAAAATAGAGTCCGTCAAAAAGTAGAGTCGCTCGATCTCTACGTAGAGTACCCGATCGGCAGGGCCTCTGTGTGACGATACTATCGAACCCAAACACGGGCAGACTCGGCCAAGTGGTTGCCGAGTTATTACGTTCTAAAGTTTTCCAAGATGGCGACTGGAGAAACGTAATTTGTCGTTTTTCGGCCAATTTTTGGCCGAATTCGCCCGAGTTTGGGCTCGTTTTGTTCGTCTCGATCTGGGCAATCTTTCTAGATTGCTTAAAACGTTACAAGTTTGGACCGGAGTTTTTTGGGGTTTTTCGATTTAGACTCGCTTCCAAATCTTAACTATTTAATATGGTTATACAAAAGTTTTTACAGTAATTACTTATAGTGACTATTGTGAATTTTTATGAGAAAAATTTTTGTGCCAAAAATGGGGTGGGGATGATGTGTTAATGGGATAGAGTGATATTAGAGGGATTTAGAGAATTTTGAAATCGAAAATTTTTGGAAAAAAATTTTTGGGGGGGGGGAGATTTTTATCGATTATTGTAGGGGTTGATAAGTGCAACTTTGTTAAAAATCCCACGGATGTGGGATTTTGAATCCGGTGCCAGATTTTGGCTATCTCTAATAGTTTCTGAGATTTTTAATTATTTGTGATTTTTCAGAATTTTGGGGTTTTTACGCCCGTAAAAATCGGTTTCTTAAGCTATCGCCCCGAAATTAATAATGGAGGTGTAGACTAGCGTTACGCTTAGGATGGTAATTTCAGATGTGGTACACCCCCACTTCCGGGAGCGGTAGTCCCAAAAAACCGTTAAAATTTCTTAAAATTACTTACAGTTCTAAAAATTTATACTAAAGTTGTGTTTCTTAGACTGCCTCCGGTTTGTCCCTGATGATGCCCTCTGGTCCTGGTACTCAGATTTCTTCCTGCACTCCTGGATCTTGAACCGCGTGGTTTCCGGGAACTTGTTTTTTTGGCCTAAGCCACGAAACTACGAGCGACACCCCGGCGTGTGACGTACCGCTAGAAGCGCCTCAGCGAGGGCTATAGGATGGTGATATAAAATTGGGGTGTCGTCGATCGTCTCGCGGACTTAGAGCCAAAAAACTGATGGAAAAATTCCCGGATTTTGGGTTTTTCGCTCCCGGCGCCGTCAAAACTCGTGTTTCGGTGTGGGGCAAAGTGCCTCCCCTATGGCCGCAACGGTGCGCAGCCCGCTGCGTAGTCAAATTAGTCCCCGGAGCCCTGGATCACGGTGCACGTGCCACGTGGCCACTTGTTTTTTTGGCTTTTGCCACGAAACTATAAGTGACCGCGCGGAACGTGACAGCTCGTTTTATAGGGCTCGACGAGGACTTGCTGGCCGCCCAAAAAAATTGGGGGGTCGTCGATCGCTAAAGCGAGATATTTGTGAAAAACTGTCACTTTTACACTTTTTCGCGTTTTGTACTTCGTAGGATTGATGCACAGAAACACGAATAGGCTATAAAGATAGGCCTTTCCGAGACGCACACTTTGGTATATTGCACTTGTATATTCACACACTTTTACTATTTTTAGCGATTTTTCGCGCGCGGAGCGGCTCAAAAACGATCCGACTCCGACCGCGTTCGGAGTGCGACTGGGTTAGGTTGGGTTAGGTTAGGTTAGGTTAGGTTAGGTTAGGTTAGGTTAGGTTAGGTTAGGTTAGGTTAGGTTAGGTTAGGTTAGGTTAGGTTAGGTTAGGTTAGGTTAGGTTAGGTTAGGTTAGGTTAGGTTAGGTTAGGTTAGGTTAGGTTAGGTTAGGTTAGGTTAGGTTAGGTTAGGTTAGGTTAGGTTAGGTTAGGTTAGGTTAGGTTAGGTTAGGTTAGGTTAGGTTAGGTTAGGTTAGGTTAGGTTAGGTTAGGTTAGGTTAGGTTAGGTTAGGTTAGGTTAGGTTAGGTTAGGTTAGGTTAGGTTAGGTTAGGTTAGGTTAGGTTAGGTTAGGTTAGGTTAGGTTAGGTTAGGTTAGGTTAGGTTAGGTTAGGTTAGGTTAGGTTAGGTTAGGTTAGGTTAGGTTAGGTTAGGTTAGGTTAGGTTAGGTTAGGTTAGGTTAGGTTAGGTTAGGTTAGGTTAGGTTAGGTTAGGTTAGGTTAGGTTAGGTTAGGTTAGGTTAGGTTAGGTTAGGTTAGGTTAGGTTAGGTTAGGTTAGGTTAGGTTAGGTTAGGTTAGGTTAGGTTAGGTTAGGTTAGGTTAGGTTAGGTTAGGTTAGGTTAGGTTAGGTTAGGTTAGGTTAGGTTAGGTTAGGTTAGGTTAGGTTAGGTTAGGTTAGGTTAGGTTAGGTTAGGTTAGGTTAGGTTAGGTTAGGTTAGGTTAGGTTAGGTTAGGTTAGGTTAGGTTAGGTTAGGTTAGGTTAGGTTAGGTTAGGTTAGGTTAGGTTAGGTTAGGTTAGGTTAGGTTAGGTTAGGTTAGGTTAGGTTAGGTTAGGTTAGGTTAGGTTAGGTTAGGTTAGGTTAGGTTAGGTTAGGTTAGGTTAGGTTAGGTTAGGTTAGGTTAGGTTAGGTTAGGTTAGGTTAGGTTAGGTTAGGTTAGGTTAGGTTAGGTTAGGTTAGGTTAGGTTAGGTTAGGTTAGGTTAGGTTAGGTTAGGTTAGGTTAGGTTAGGTTAGGTTAGGTTAGGTTAGGTTAGGTTAGGTTAGGTTAGGTTAGGTTAGGTTAGGTTAGGTTAGGTTAGGTTAGGTTAGGTTAGGTTAGGTTAGGTTAGGTTAGGTTAGGTTAGGTTAGGTTAGGTTAGGTTAGGTTAGGTTAGGTTAGGTTAGGTTAGGTTAGGTTAGGTTAGGTTAGGTTAGGTTAGGTTAGGTTAGGTTAGGTTAGGTTAGGTTAGGTTAGGTTAGGTTAGGTTAGGT
>OX421391.1:9770672-9776031 GCA_949126905.1 Amorpha juglandis
ACTGCCGGGGGCTTGTCCTCGGGTAGAGATACCACCTCACTCGCCCCACCACCATCTTCTCCAGTATCTTCCCCATCACCGGCAATAGTCCTATCGGCCTGTACGACTTTGCGTTGGTGTAATCCTCCTTAGCAGGCTTCCGGAGGACTACGACCGTCGCCTCCTTCCAGGTGGTAGGGAAGTGGCCGAGTTCCAGGCACTTATTTGCCAGCGATAGGTACAATTCTGGGTACTTATCTATGGCTTGCTTACAGATGTCGGCCGTTAGGCCGTCTGCTCCCGGGGCTTTCTTTGCGTTGAAGCTGTTTGTGGCCGCATATAGTTCGTCCAGTGTAAATGGCGGGTCAAGGTGCTCAGCATTGACTTCACCATTTACCGATGCGGCCATTTTTCTTATTCGCTGATGGTCTGCGTTATCTTCTTTCTCGTTATCTTCTGGATAGAAGGTTACTGCCAATAACTTTGCCGACTCTTTTGCGGTCAGGGTTTGTCCTTCACTAACCAAGGGCAGGTCTTCATGCTTTTTGGACACCTTTCCAACTGCTCTATATACCCCATCCCAAATGGTTTCTCTATTTTGCTTGCCGCAAAACTCCTTCCAGCTATCTATTTGTGCCGCTTTAGCTGCCTTCTCATATCTCTCTTTTGATTGCAGGTACTCCCCGACGACCTTGGCTCTTCGAATCGGCGCTGCACATCGGATCCTCCTTTTTCTGGTGACGGTCTCCTGCTTCATCCTGGCGAGTTCCCCGGACCACCACGGTACGTTCATTTTCCTTTTTGTTTTTATTAGTGGAATGGTTTTGCTACTTATTTTTATTATAGTGTCTATATATTTATCTACTGTTTGGTCTAATACTGCTGTGTCGTTGATTTTGTCTATTTCTAATTTTGTGATGTTGTTACTTAATATTAATTGATCTAATTTTGCATTAAAATTCTCCCAATTTGCTTTTTTCGTATTGTATTTCCTAGTCGTTGTTTGTGTATCTCTGCTGTATTTTATTTTAGATTTGGAAATCTTGAACGTAATAGCGTTGTGGTCCGAGCTCGCCATGGTGTCGTCCACCCTCCAGTCCGTCACCAGATTCAGGATGTCCTCTGTGCAGGCCGTGACGTCAATGTGACTCGTGAGGAGTTTTCCTCCTCTTACCGTCTCGAATGTTGGAGCATTGCCGTCGTTGAGCACCTGCAATCCGTGCTGTTCAAGCAGGCCTGCCACTTCTTCTCCCCTGCTGTCAGTATCCGCGCTGCTCCACCAAATGCTTTTCGCATTGGTGTCGCCCCCCGCGAGGATTCCGTTGGGACCCAGTTTTCCAACTATATTCCCCAACTGCTCCAGGTATGGCCCTATGGGTTTGTCCGGTTCAAAGTAGAATGAGATGACCACCACTTCGCGAGTTCCCATTAGGATTTTCACCACAGTGATGTTGGTTGTGGTGAGCAATGGGCATTGGGTCACCGTCAAGTCGTCGTTGAGCACCGCCACCGCCGACTTGACGGGTTCCCCCTGCCCATTGGTTCCCTGGAAAATCCTCACTCCGCGATGGTCTCTCACCCTACCTTGTCCCCCCACGTATGGCTCCTGGAGCAACGCTACGTCGATCTTCCGCTTTTTGGCCTCCAGGAGGAACTCAACTGTTGCCAGTTGTTTCCTCTGCAGGTTGGCCTGAGCTACGAGGATCGGCGCAGCGCCTGTTGGGGAGTCAGTCTGATCCGGGTTCCTGGGATCCACCTTAGCAATACGCTACTGTGGATCGCGCCAGGGCCTCCCACTTCCTCCTCACGGGGCACTCTGGGCTAAAGGCATTGTGCTCCGCCGCCCCGAACCGAGCTTTCGCACAATTACAGCACGACGGGGGGGCTTTGGCCAACCATTCGGCACATTCCGACCGGTGGTGGCCTCCCCCGCAGTGACTGCAAGCGTCCTCCTGTTCGCGGCAGAATCGCCTCCCATGCCCGTAGCCCAGGCAGCGCGAGCACTGAATCAGGGGAGACTGGTCCTCGACCCTGACCCTTTGCACGTCAATGTGCACCGAACCCGCGTCCATTAGCCGCCGCCATACTGTCGGTGGCACCTGTATTGCCACGTGGGAAGTGAGCGGGTTCCTAGCTCTCCGCCGAAATTTAACTTTCAGCATTGAGCTATCCACGCTCACTCCCTCCAGCAGGTGCCTATTTTGGACGAGTATGGCTTTGGCTATGTCCTCGTCCTTGTTATAAGTAAGGACGTCCCTTAGGAGGAGCATTGGCTCTTTGTTTTTCATATCCTCCATGCTCAGATCCCTCCCCGCTGTCCTTATCCTCTCCTTGATTTTCCCGAGTTCCTCTTTTGACCTACATCCTACGATAATTCGCCTATCCTTTGCCTTTCTGATAGTGTCTATTTGTAGGCCCTCTTCCCTAGCGTTCAGGGTGGTGCGAATTTTCCGGTAAATTTCTTCACCTGTGGCTGTCTGGTCCGCGGCTGTGATTGCAACTGAGTGCATTACTGCACCTCCTTGCCCTCCCACCCGCGGGCCAGCCACCACATTCGCATAGGACCTCTTCTCCTTCTCCCTTTCCTCCTTCCATTCCTCTCTATGCTTTTTTACTTCCTCGCTGATCTTTTCTAACTCTTCTTTATTCTGTCTCAGCATTACGCTATGCTCCTCCATCTTCCGGAGAAGGTTCTTCTCATATCTTTCATTTCGCTTTTCTATTTCCGTCTCCTTTTCTGTAGGTCCTGGTGGTTCTCTGGGTCCTTCTCCTTTTCCCTCCTGTCCCTTCCCCGTTTCACTCTCTTTCACTATGTTGAATAGCTTTTCCGCAGCTTCGATGACGTCGTGCTTGATCTCAGTTTTAATGTTTCTGCTATTGTTTATTTGCGTTTTAATTTTAACTAAGCACGCCCTTGCATCTGCTATTCTGCTCCCCTTCCCAATTTGCCGAGATGGTGATGGCGTTTTTGGGGCAGGGGATGTAGAGGGTATTGGGGCTGGAGTCTTTTTTCCCGTCCCCTTCGTGTCCGTAGGAGCCTTCCTGGGCTTAGGCCCGGATGGCCCCGCGACGCCTGTCTGCTCAGATTTTTCAATCTGAGCTTCCAGGCTCCGCCGGGCCTCCGCCACCTTTACCCCCGCAGGCTCTTTGGGACTCGTGTCCTCGGATGTTAAGTGGACCCTCATGTCCTTTGCCGGGGTACGGAATCCGAACATTCTGTTTCGTTAGGATGTTCCTAGGGGAACGCGTCAATGTAATTAACTAGGTAAAAAATTCCTACAAGTGTACAGGGCTTGTAGGAAGTCAACAACTTTGCAGCAATAGCTTGGGTCAACGGTAACAGCCCGCGCGGTGCAGGGCTTGTCTATAATTCTATGTTTTCCGTCAACCAGGACGTCTTATGCAGTGCGTATGTGTACGCCTGCTTGTCTTATAATCTAATACAATGTGTATTTTAATTTAAATAAGGTAAAATGTAAAAATAAACTTAGTCAAAATTGTAGAGTATAAAAAACTCTACATAGAGTACCAGGTGGGCAGGGCCTCTAAGTGACGATTTTAACAAACCCAAACACGGGCAGATTCGGTCAAAGGGTTGCCGAGTAATTACGGTTTGAAATTTTCCAAGATGGCGGATGGGAATTCGTAATTTGTTGTTACTCGGCTGATTTTTGGCCGAATTTGCCCGAGTTTGGGCTCGTTTTACTCGTCCTGGTCTCCCCTATCTTTCTGTATGGTTTTTAGCCATACAAAATAAAACCAGATTTTTATAAGATTTGTAGGTTTTGAATGATTTTCAAAGCCTAATAGTAAAATAAGCTAGTGCTAAAGTTTTCGGGGTCGGTAGTTATGGTAACTTTAGCAAAATTTTTGTAAAAAATTTTTATGCCGAAAATGGGGTGGGGGTAATAGGTAAAGGGTATGGGTTAATATGGGATAGGTTTTAAAAATTTTGAAGTCGAAAATTATTTTTGAAAATTTTTTTGGGGGGGGGGAGATTTTTGTTGATTTGTATAGGGGATAAAATATGACGTCTGGTTAAAAATCCCAACTACGTTGGGATTTTAAATCTGATGCTAATTTTGAAAAATTCCTAGTAGTTCCGGAGATATTAACTAATTTAACAATATTAAAAATTTTGGAGGTTTTTTGTCTCTTAAAAATCGAATTTTCGAGCCAGCGCGCTGAAATTTGGAATATAAGCGTGGGGTAATAGTCCGCTTTGAATGGTGGTGTGGGAAGATGATCTTCCCCCTTTTCAGACGCGCAGGTCCCGAAAAACCGAAAAATTTACAGAAAATGACTTACTATTCTATTTTTATGAATTAAAGTGATGATTTTCAGACTGCCTCCTGATGGTGCCTGGTGGTCCTCTCCTTCCCCGGTACTCAATTTTTCGTTCCCACTCCTGGATCCCGGTGCACGTTTTTTCCGGGAAGTTATTTTTTTGGCCTAAGCCACGAAACTACGAGCGACACCCCGGCGTGTGGCGTACCGCTAGAAGCGCCTCAGCGAGGGCTATAAGGTGGTAGTATAAAATTGGGGTGTCGTCGATCGTCTCGCGGACTTAGAGCCAAAAAACTGGTGGAGTTTTTCCCGAAAAAACGGTTTTTCGCTCCCGGCGCCGTCAAAACTGGTGTTTCGGTGTGGGGCAAAGTGCCTCCCCTATGGCCGCAACGGTGCGCAGCCCGCTGCGTGGTCAAATTTGTCCCCGGAGCCCTGGATCACGGTGCACGTGCCACGTGGCCACTTGTTTTTTTGGCTTTTGCCACGAAACTATAAGTGACCGCGCGGAACGTGATGTACCGTTGGATAGGGCTCAACGAGGACTTGATGGCCGCCAAAAAAAATTTGGGGGTCGTCGATCGTTTGACCGAGATAATGACGAAAAACTTTTCCGAAACTGGTTTTTTCCACTTCCTACTTTCAACACTTGTCACACGATTTCACTGATAGGCCGGTTTGAAGCGCCTTTCAAGCCCGCACAATTTGGTGTATCACACGGGTATATTTGCACAAACTTTCCAATTTTCGCGAATTTTTTAGTGCGGAGCGACCCAAAAATGATGCGTCCGTCACCGCGTTCGGAGTGCGACTGGTTAGGTTAGGTTAGGTTAGGTTAGGTTAGGTTAGGTTAGGTTAGGTTAGGTTAGGTTAGGTTAGGTTAGGTTAGGTTAGGTTAGGTTAGGTTAGGTTAGGTTAGGTTAGGTTAGGTTAGGTTAGGTTAGGTTAGGTTAGGTTAGGTTAGGTTAGGTTAGGTTAGGTTAGGTTAGGTTAGGTTAGGTTAGGTTAGGTTAGGTTAGGTTAGGTTAGGTTAGGTTAGGTTAGGTTAGGTTAGGTTAGGTTAGGTTAGGTTAGGTTAGGTTAGGTTAGGTTAGGT
>OX421392.1:0-27500 GCA_949126905.1 Amorpha juglandis
AACCTAACCTAACCTAACCTAACCTAACCTAACCTAACCTAACCTAACCTAACCTAACCTAACCTAACCTAACCTAACCTAACCTAACCTAACCTAACCTAACCTAACCTAACCTAACCTAACCTAACCTAACCTAACCTAACCTAACCTAACCTAACCTAACCTAACCTAACCTAACCTAACCTAACCTAACCTAACCTAACCTAACCTAACCTAACCTAACCTAACCTAACCTAACCTAACCTAACCTAACCTAACCTAACCTAACCTAACCTAACCTAACCTAACCTAACCTAACCTAACCTAACCTAACCTAACCTAACCTAACCTAACCTAACCTAACCTAACCTAACCTAACCTAACCTAACCTAACCTAACCTAACCTAACCTAACCTAACCTAACCTAACCTAACCTAACCTAACCTAACCTAACCTAACCTAACCTAACCTAACCTAACCTAACCTAACCTAACCTAACCTAACCTAACCTAACCTAACCTAACCTAACCTAACCTAACCTAACCTAACCTAACCTAACCTAACCTAACCTAACCTAACCTAACCTAACCTAACCTAACCTAACCTAACCTAACCTAACCTAACCTAACCTAACCTAACCTAACCTAACCTAACCTAACCTAACCTAACCTAACCTAACCTAACCTAACCTAACCTAACCTAACCTAACCTAACCTAACCTAACCTAACCTAACCTAACCTAACCTAACCTAACCTAACCTAACCTAACCTAACCTAACCTAACCTAACCTAACCTAACCTAACCTAACCTAACCTAACCTAACCTAACCTAACCTAACCTAACCTAACCTAACCTAACCTAACCTAACCTAACCTAACCTAACCTAACCTAACCTAACCTAACCTAACCTAACCTAACCTAACCTAACCTAACCTAACCTAACCTAACCTAACCTAACCTAACCTAACCTAACCTAACCTAACCTAACCTAACCTAACCTAACCTAACCTAACCTAACCTAACCTAACCTAACCTAACCTAACCTAACCTAACCTAACCTAACCTAACCTAACCTAACCTAACCTAACCTAACCTAACCTAACCTAACCTAACCTAACCTAACCTAACCTAACCTAACCTAACCTAACCTAACCTAACCTAACCTAACCTAACCTAACCTAACCTAACCTAACCTAACCTAACCTAACCTAACCTAACCTAACCTAACCTAACCTAACCTAACCTAACCTAACCTAACCTAACCTAACCTAACCTAACCTAACCTAACCTAACCTAACCTAACCTAACCTAACCTAACCTAACCTAACCTAACCTAACCTAACCTAACCTAACCTAACCTATACCTAACCTAACCTAACCTAACCTAACCTAACCTAACCTAACCTAACCTAACCTAACCTAACCTAACCTAACCTAACCTAACCTAACCTAACCTAACCTAACCTAACCTAACCTAACCTAACCTAACCTAACCTAACCTAACCTAACCTAACCTAACCTAACCTAACCTAACCTAACCTAACCTAACCTAACCTAACCTAACCTAACCTAACCTAACCTAACCTAACCTAACCTAACCTAACCTAACCTAACCTAACCTAACCTAACCTAACCTAACCTAACCTAACCTAACCTAACCTAACCTAACCTAACCTAACCTAACCTAACCTAACCTAACCTAACCTAACCTAACCTAACCTAACCTAACCTAACCTAACCTAACCTAACCTAACCTAACCTAACCTAACCTAACCTAACCTAACCTAACCTAACCTAACCTAACCTAACCTAACCTAACCTAACCTAACCTAACCTAACCTAACCTAACCTAACCTAACCTAACCTAACCTAACCTAACCTAACCTAACCTAACCTAACCTAACCTAACCTAACCTAACCTAACCTAACCTAACCTAACCTAACCTAACCTAACCTAACCTAACCTAACCTAACCTAACCTAACCTAACCTAACCTAACCTAACCTAACCTAACCTAACCTAACCTAACCTAACCTAACCTAACCTAACCTAACCTAACCTAACCTAACCTAACCTAACCTAACCTAACCTAACCTAACCTAACCTAACCTAACCTAACCTAACCTAACCTAACCTAACCTAACCTAACCTAACCTAACCTAACCTAACCTAACCTAACCTAACCTAACCTAACCTAACCTAACCTAACCTAACCTAACCTAACCTAACCTAACCTAACCTAACCTAACCTAACCTAACCTAACCTAACCTAACCTAACCTAACCTAACCTAACCTAACCTAACCTAACCTAACCTAACCTAACCTAACCTAACCTAACCTAACCTAACCTAACCTAACCTAACCTAACCTAACCTAACCTAACCTAACCTAACCTAACCTAACCTAACCTAACCTAACCTAACCTAACCTAACCTAACCTAACCTAACCTAACCTAACCTAACCTAACCTAACCTAACCTAACCTAACCTAACCTAACCTAACCTAACCTAACCTAACCTAACCTAACCTAACCTAACCTAACCTAACCTAACCTAACCTAACCTAACCTAACCTAACCTAACCTAACCTAACCTAACCTAACCTAACCTAACCTAACCTAACCTAACCTAACCTAACCTAACCTAACCTAACCTAACCTAACCTAACCTAACCTAACCTAACCTAACCTAACCTAACCTAACCTAACCTAACCTAACCTAACCTAACCTAACCTAACCTAACCTAACCTAACCTAACCTAACCTAACCTAACCTAACCTAACCTAACCTAACCTAACCTAACCTAACCTAACCTAACCTAACCTAACCTAACCTAACCTAACCTAACCTAACCTAACCTAACCTAACCTAACCTAACCTAACCTAACCTAACCTAACCTAACCTAACCTAACCTAACCTAACCTAACCTAACCTAACCTAACCTAACCTAACCTAACCTAACCTAACCTAACCTAACCTAACCTAACCTAACCTAACCTAACCTAACCTAACCTAACCTAACCTAACCTAACCTAACCTAACCTAACCTAACCTAACCTAACCTAACCTAACCTAACCTAACCTAACCTAACCTAACCTAACCTAACCTAACCTAACCTAACCTAACCTAACCTAACCTAACCTAACCTAACCTAACCTAACCTAACCTAACCTAACCTAACCTAACCTAACCTAACCTAACCTAACCTAACCTAACCTAACCTAACCTAACCTAACCTAACCTAACCTAACCTAACCTAACCTAACCTAACCTAACCTAACCTAACCTAACCTAACCTAACCTAACCTAACCTAACCTAACCTAACCTAACCTAACCTAACCTAACCTAACCTAACCTAACCTAACCTAACCTAACCTAACCTAACCTAACCTAACCTAACCTAACCTAACCTAACCTAACCTAACCTAACCTAACCTAACCTAACCTAACCTAACCTAACCTAACCTAACCTAACCTAACCTAACCTAACCTAACCTAACCTAACCTAACCTAACCTAACCTAACCTAACCTAACCTAACCTAACCTAACCTAACCTAACCTAACCTAACCTAACCTAACCTAACCTAACCTAACCTAACCTAACCTAACCTAACCTAACCTAACCTAACCTAACCTAACCTAACCTAACCTAACCTAACCTAACCTAACCTAACCTAACCTAACCTAACCTAACCTAACCTAACCTAACCTAACCTAACCTAACCTAACCTAACCTAACCTAACCTAACCTAACCTAACCTAACCTAACCTAACCTAACCTAACCTAACCTAACCTAACCTAACCTAACCTAACCTAACCTAACCTAACCTAACCTAACCTAACCTAACCTAACCTAACCTAACCTAACCTAACCTAACCTAACCTAACCTAACCTAACCTAACCTAACCTAACCTAACCTAACCTAACCTAACCTAACCTAACCTAACCTAACCTAACCTAACCTAACCTAACCTAACCTAACCTAACCTAACCTAACCTAACCTAACCTAACCTAACCTAACCTAACCTAACCTAACCTAACCTAACCTAACCTAACCTAACCTAACCTAACCTAACCTAACCTAACCTAACCTAACCTAACCTAACCTAACCTAACCTAACCTAACCTAACCTAACCTAACCTAACCTAACCTAACCTAACCTAACCTAACCTAACCTAACCTAACCTAACCTAACCTAACCTAACCTAACCTAACCTAACCTAACCTAACCTAACCTAACCTAACCTAACCTAACCTAACCTAACCTAACCTAACCTAACCTAACCTAACCTAACCTAACCTAACCTAACCTAACCTAACCTAACCTAACCTAACCTAACCTAACCTAACCTAACCTAACCTAACCTAACCTAACCTAACCTAACCTAACCTAACCTAACCTAACCTAACCTAACCTAACCTAACCTAACCTAACCTAACCTAACCTAACCTAACCTAACCTAACCTAACCTAACCTAACCTAACCTAACCTAACCTAACCTAACCTAACCTAACCTAACCTAACCTAACCTAACCTAACCTAACCTAACCTAACCTAACCTAACCTAACCTAACCTAACCTAACCTAACCTAACCTAACCTAACCTAACCTAACCTAACCTAACCTAACCTAACCTAACCTAACCTAACCTAACCTAACCTAACCTAACCTAACCTAACCTAACCTAACCTAACCTAACCTAACCTAACCTAACCTAACCTAACCTAACCTAACCTAACCTAACCTAACCTAACCTAACCTAACCTAACCTAACCTAACCTAACCTAACCTAACCTAACCTAACCTAACCTAACCTAACCTAACCTAACCTAACCTAACCTAACCTAACCTAACCTAACCTAACCTAACCTAACCTAACCTAACCTAACCTAACCTAACCTAACCTAACCTAACCTAACCTAACCTAACCTAACCTAACCTAACCTAACCTAACCTAACCTAACCTAACCTAACCTAACCTAACCTAACCTAACCTAACCTAACCTAACCTAACCTAACCTAACCTAACCTAACCTAACCTAACCTAACCTAACCTAACCTAACCTAACCTAACCTAACCTAACCTAACCTAACCTAACCTAACCTAACCTAACCTAACCTAACCTAACCTAACCTAACCTAACCTAACCTAACCTAACCTAACCTAACCTAACCTAACCTAACCTAACCTAACCTAACCTAACCTAACCTAACCTAACCTAACCTAACCTAACCTAACCTAACCTAACCTAACCTAACCTAACCTAACCTAACCTAACCTAACCTAACCTAACCTAACCTAACCTAACCTAACCTAACCTAACCTAACCTAACCTAACCTAACCTAACCTAACCTAACCTAACCTAACCTAACCTAACCTAACCTAACCTAACCTAACCTAACCTAACCTAACCTAACCTAACCTAACCTAACCTAACCTAACCTAACCTAACCTAACCTAACCTAACCTAACCTAACCTAACCTAACCTAACCTAACCTAACCTAACCTAACCTAACCTAACCTAACCTAACCTAACCTAACCTAACCTAACCTAACCTAACCTAACCTAACCTAACCTAACCTAACCTAACCTAACCTAACCTAACCTAACCTAACCTAACCTAACCTAACCTAACCTAACCTAACCTAACCTAACCTAACCTAACCTAACCTAACCTAACCTAACCTAACCTAACCTAACCTAACCTAACCTAACCTAACCTAACCTAACCTAACCTAACCTAACCTAACCTAACCTAACCTAACCTAACCTAACCTAACCTAACCTAACCTAACCTAACCTAACCTAACCTAACCTAACCTAACCTAACCTAACCTAACCTAACCTAACCTAACCTAACCTAACCTAACCTAACCTAACCTAACCTAACCTAACCTAACCTAACCTAACCTAACCTAACCTAACCTAACCTAACCTAACCTAACCTAACCTAACCTAACCTAACCTAACCTAACCTAACCTAACCTAACCTAACCTAACCTAACCTAACCTAACCTAACCTAACCTAACCTAACCTAACCTAACCTAACCTAACCTAACCTAACCTAACCTAACCTAACCTAACCTAACCTAACCTAACCTAACCTAACCTAACCTAACCTAACCTAACCTAACCTAACCTAACCTAACCTAACCTAACCTAACCTAACCTAACCTAACCTAACCTAACCTAACCTAACCTAACCTAACCTAACCTAACCTAACCTAACCTAACCTAACCTAACCTAACCTAACCTAACCTAACCTAACCTAACCTAACCTAACCTAACCTAACCTAACCTAACCTAACCTAACCTAACCTAACCTAACCTAACCTAACCTAACCTAACCTAACCTAACCTAACCTAACCTAACCTAACCTAACCTAACCTAACCTAACCTAACCTAACCTAACCTAACCTAACCTAACCTAACCTAACCTAACCTAACCTAACCTAACCTAACCTAACCTAACCTAACCTAACCTAACCTAACCTAACCTAACCTAACCTAACCTAACCTAACCTAACCTAACCTAACCTAACCTAACCTAACCTAACCTAACCTAACCTAACCTAACCTAACCTAACCTAACCTAACCTAACCTAACCTAACCTAACCTAACCTAACCTAACCTAACCTAACCTAACCTAACCTAACCTAACCTAACCTAACCTAACCTAACCTAACCTAACCTAACCTAACCTAACCTAACCTAACCTAACCTAACCTAACCTAACCTAACCTAACCTAACCTAACCTAACCTAACCTAACCTAACCTAACCTAACCTAACCTAACCTAACCTAACCTAACCTAACCTAACCTAACCTAACCTAACCTAACCTAACCTAACCTAACCTAACCTAACCTAACCTAACCTAACCTAACCTAACCTAACCTAACCTAACCTAACCTAACCTAACCTAACCTAACCTAACCTAACCTAACCTAACCTAACCTAACCTAACCTAACCTAACCTAACCTAACCTAACCTAACCTAACCTAACCTAACCTAACCTAACCTAACCTAACCTAACCTAACCTAACCTAACCTAACCTAACCTAACCTAACCTAACCTAACCTAACCTAACCTAACCTAACCTAACCTAACCTAACCTAACCTAACCTAACCTAACCTAACCTAACCTAACCTAACCTAACCTAACCTAACCTAACCTAACCTAACCTAACCTAACCTAACCTAACCTAACCTAACCTAACCTAACCTAACCTAACCTAACCTAACCTAACCTAACCTAACCTAACCTAACCTAACCTAACCTAACCTAACCTAACCTAACCTAACCTAACCTAACCTAACCTAACCTAACCTAACCTAACCTAACCTAACCTAACCTAACCTAACCTAACCTAACCTAACCTAACCTAACCTAACCTAACCTAACCTAACCTAACCTAACCTAACCTAACCTAACCTAACCTAACCTAACCTAACCTAACCTAACCTAACCTAACCTAACCTAACCTAACCTAACCTAACCTAACCTAACCTAACCTAACCTAACCTAACCTAACCTAACCTAACCTAACCTAACCTAACCTAACCTAACCTAACCTAACCTAACCTAACCTAACCTAACCTAACCTAACCTAACCTAACCTAACCTAACCTAACCTAACCTAACCTAACCTAACCTAACCTAACCTAACCTAACCTAACCTAACCTAACCTAACCTAACCTAACCTAACCTAACCTAACCTAACCTAACCTAACCTAACCTAACCTAACCTAACCTAACCTAACCTAACCTAACCTAACCTAACCTAACCTAACCTAACCTAACCTAACCTAACCTAACCTAACCTAACCTAACCTAACCTAACCTAACCTAACCTAACCTAACCTAACCTAACCTAACCTAACCTAACCTAACCTAACCTAACCTAACCTAACCTAACCTAACCTAACCTAACCTAACCTAACCTAACCTAACCTAACCTAACCTAACCTAACCTAACCTAACCTAACCTAACCTAACCTAACCTAACCTAACCTAACCTAACCTAACCTAACCTAACCTAACCTAACCTAACCTAACCTAACCTAACCTAACCTAACCTAACCTAACCTAACCTAACCTAACCTAACCTAACCTAACCTAACCTAACCTAACCTAACCTAACCTAACCTAACCTAACCTAACCTAACCTAACCTAACCTAACCTAACCTAACCTAACCTAACCTAACCTAACCTAACCTAACCTAACCTAACCTAACCTAACCTAACCTAACCTAACCTAACCTAACCTAACCTAACCTAACCTAACCTAACCTAACCTAACCTAACCTAACCTAACCTAACCTAACCTAACCTAACCTAACCTAACCTAACCTAACCTAACCTAACCTAACCTAACCTAACCTAACCTAACCTAACCTAACCTAACCTAACCTAACCTAACCTAACCTAACCTAACCTAACCTAACCTTTTTTTTTTTTTTTTTTTTTTTTTTTTTTTTTTTTTTTTTGTTTTCGCGGGGAAAGCTCATTTATTGCTACCGCCCCACCCGGAGGGAGGGTGGAACGGTTATGTTGGGTTCTACCGGCCTTACGACCCAGCCACCCGACCGCTGGGCCGAGTCCCTACCCATATATACAATTAACCTATGCCGGTAACTACCAACTAAAACCCCGCGGTGACCATCTTCGGCGCATTAGGGACGGCCCCGGGTTTCCCGAGGCGAAAAGCACCCCGGTTTCAGCCGGAACCGCCCCTGCGCGGTGCCGCCTTGCGGCCCGTCTCCAATTGGGGGGGGCTCAGAAGCCCCCGCCGCCGAAGGACGCCCTCGGCGTCAACGACAGCCACGAGGCCAACCACCCGTGCTGCCGTCCATCCCGGGGGTCGCACGTACAATAGTACGTGTACAAAAGCGTACTGATGGGCGCTACGACAGCCCCCCGCTGCGCGCCCGCGACCCCCCGATGGCCCCTATTAGTCGCCTCTTACGACAGGCAGGGGATACCGTGGTGGAATTCTCCAAACGCCCCCAATCCACAGGGCGGGAGACGCCGGTCAGTCGTCACCCCGGCGCCTCCTTCGTCTCCGCTGGCGGCGGGAGGGATCGCTGTGCTCACGATCCCTCTCGGCACTCTCCTTCTGCGAGATTACGGCCTCGCAGAAGTGGGCCACCGCACGCCAGGACCTCCGGCTGTCGACCATGGCGGACACCACGGCCGGCAGCGAAAGGTCACCTCCGACGACTGCTGCGAGAGCGCTGCGCTCATCGTCCCAGGCTGGACACTCTTCCAAAGTGTGTTGGGCCGTGTCCTGCGGACAGTTGTCACAATGGTGACACACGGCCGACTCCTCTGTGCCTACGATCTGACACAGGTACCGGCCGAAACACCCGTGGCCGGTGAGTACCTGTGTCAGTCGGAACGTCGCCGCGCCGTGGCGCCTGTCTAGCCATTGGTCAAAGACAGGACGCACTGCCGCGACGGCCCTCGAACCCGCTGCCGGGTTCTCCAGCCTGAGACGCCACTCCTCCACGGCGGCTCTGCGGAGGGAGCCACGTTTGGCCTCCACCTCTCTCAGGGCCGGTCGCTGCCCGCGCCTGAACGCCTCCTCCCGCCAGTGAAATGTGGCGGAGAGGGCCTTAGCGTCCAGGTCCCACGGGAGGAAACCGGCCAATACGCAGGCCGCCTCGAACGAGATCGTGCGGTAGCCCCTGATCGCGCGCTGCGCCACTACCCGCTGTGGTTTCCGCAGCAGGGCGACGCATCGGTCGCTCAGGGACTCGGCCCAAACGGGACTCCCGTACAGGGCCATGGACCGCACGACTCCGGCGTACAGCCTTCGGCAAGGGATGCCAGGACCTTCCAAATTGGGCAGCAGGCTTGAAAGCGCGCCCGCTGCCCGGGACAATTTAGCCCCCAACGCTTCAAAATGGGCACGGAATTCCCATCGGCTATCTAAAATCAAACCCAAATACTTCATCTTCGAGCCGATGGGAATCCGCACCCCGTTCACAACTATGTGGGCACCGGCCGGTGGCCCCTTCCGAGGCCCATGAAAACAGATGGCCTCGGTTTTGTCGAGGGCCACCTTCAGCCCCAGCCGCTGGATGCGGCTAACTACATGGCCGGTGCCGACCGCCGCCAGGATTGCGGCGTCCTGGAAGGTCCTGGAGCTGGCCGTGACCAGCGTGTCGTCGGCGTAGCAAGTGACGCCGACGCCCCAGAGGTTGGCACCACGGAGAACCCAATCGAACCCGATGTTCCACAGAAGTGGGCCCAGGACTGAGCCCTGTGGAACACCGCAGGTCATTTCTCTTCGGTGCCACCCGTCGGCGCCCGGATACACTACGTCCCTATGGGAGAGGTACGAGTGCACCAGACGCCGGAGATAGGGTGGCACCTCGTGGTACCGCAGTGCTTCATGAATGCAGGCCCAGGGCAGTGAGTTAAATGCATTTGATATGTCCAAACTAACTGCTATGACAACTTTGCCCCGGGCCACCTCTTCCTCCGCGTGTGTCTTCACCCGCAGAATCGCATGGACTGTTGAGCGTCCCTTCCTGAATCCAAATTGGCAGTCGGCCAGATCGGGACCGACCCTCTCGAGATGCTCGACGAGGCGAGCGTGAATTACTCGCTCGAAAAGCTTACATACCTCGTCGAGCAGCACGATGGGCCGGTAGGCCGACGGCGACTCTGCGGGTCGTCCTTCCTTCTTGAGCAGGACGAGCTTCCCGGTTTTCCAACGCGACGGGAAGACGCCCTGCTCGAGACACGCGGAGAACAGGCTGCGGAGCCTCGGACCCAGGTACTCGACGGCTGCGACCCAGGCCTTTCCTGGGATTCCGTCGAGCCCCGGGGCGGTGTTCTTGCCCCGCAGCCGAAGCACTGCCGCCCGCAATTCCGCGGGCGAAACCTCTGGTACATCCCTTGCCGAACTCGACGATGGCGCCGACTCGCGGGGCGCCATCGGTGGAGGAGTGGTCTCCACGGTGGCCGGAAATAAGGCCGCGACGACTTCAGCCAGAAGCTGTGGCTGGAGACCCTGCGACAGCGGGGGCGCCCAGGGGCGGAGCTTGTTCATCGCCACCTTATACGGACGCCCCCACGGGTCGCTGTCGAGGGTCTGTAGAAACTCCCTTCTCGCCGCGACCTTAGACCTCTTGATGGCCACCTGCAGCGCTCTCTTCGCCTCTTTGTAGAGGCCGTAGAGCCGCCGCTCCTGGTCTTCGTGATCCGCCGGCCTTAGACGGCGACGACGGTGCCTGGCGTACTGGCGGCGTGCTGTAACGCAAGCAACGCGCAACTGCGCCAGCTCCTCCGACCACCAGTACACCTGGCGTCGGGGCGGGAGGCGCCGGATCCGGGGCATGGCGGCGTCACAGACGTCGGTCATCGCCACCCCGAACCACTCCGCCTCCTCCTCAACCCGTGTCGGCCCATCCGGCACGGGGAGCCACGACACGACCAGAGCGGCAAGCTCTAGGGCCTCTTTATTGAGGCGCTTCGTAGCCCACCGCGGGCCGTCCTGATGCGGGGCACTCGGTCCACCACCGGGCTGGGCGATGGCGGACGCGGAGACGTCGAACCTGATGTAACGATGGTCCGATAACGTCTCCACGCCCGCGAGTACCTTCCAGCCCTGGACACGGCGTGCGACGGCTGGACTCCCAAACGACAAATCTACAATGGAGCCGCCATTTTGCCGCACGCACGTGTCCACCGACCCCCTATTCAGAACGGCCAGACCTGCCGAGATCGCCCATTCCTCCAGGACCTCACCGCGTGCATCGGTCGCCGACGAGCCCCAAGCCACGGACTTGGCATTGAAGTCGCCGGCGACGATTGCCGGGTGAGGTTGGCCTTGCACCACCAGGGCCCCCAGCTGAACCAGAAAAGATTCAAATTCAGACAAGGGTCTGTTGGGAGAAAAATACACTCCGACTATCCAAATACCTCCCAACAGAGCCGCGACGCACCCCCGACCCTTCAGAATCTTCGTGAACGGGGGGGCGCCAGCGGCACCCTGGGTAATTAAGGCCACCGAGCCGTCGAGGTCCCCCGCCCAGTTATCGCGGGGAGGGACAAAGTATGGCTCGGCGACCACGACCACTTGCACCGACCACTGCGCCATGCTTTGGGTTAAAAGATCCTGGGCACGGGCGCAGTGGTTGATGTTCGCCTGGAGGAACCTTAAAGCCATTACTGATGGGCGATCTCCTCCACTTCCATCTCTACCTGCGGTGGGCTCTTCGACTGCGACTGGGCCGTGGCCTCAGCGGCAGTCGGTCTCCCTCTTCGGGGTGGGCGCCGGAACTTGCGGGAGGAGGCGGGACACGCCTTCCCCCCGACCTGATGCCCGGCGGGCTTGCCGGCCGCAGCGCAGACTGCGCAGTTCGGCGCGGCTTCACAGCCACGGGCCTTGTGGCCCGGCTGACCGCAGCGATAGCACAATTCGCTGCGGTCAGTGCTACAGGTGCAGTGCTCCCGCACGTGCCCTGACTCAAGGCAGCGGAAGCACCGCAATGGTCGCGGCTCGAGCACAGAAACTCGAGCCGCGACCCAACCGATCAACAGACGACCCGCCCCTTTCACTTTTTGGGCCGCCTTAACGGGCAATTTGGCCCAAACAGTTCCGAGACCCGACCTGTCAGGCCGGATCTCCCCAACCTTGACCAATTCCAGGGCACACCCACCGGCCTTGGAGAGGGCCGCTGCGACCGATTCGGGGGTGGCTGTATAATCCAGCCCCGACAGTCGCAGCTCCGCGTTCTTTGTTGGTCGGGAGACCCGAATGTCCTCCGACCCCTGAAAACACTCCCTTAGCCTCGCGGCTAGGGAGTCGGCCCTCTCCTCGCTATTGGCCCCGGGCACCTCGTACATAGGGGCACCCGTGGCCGCAAACTTCGGCTTCAGCCTTGTTATGCTGAGGCCGGTGAGGTCCACCTTGCCCTGGGCCTCAGTCAACACTTGGGCGTAAGAGAGCCCCTTCTTTACAGCCTCGGGTGTTAGAGAAATTATAACAGCCGCAGAGCGCGGCGGGCGAAGTTTTGGCTCCACCTTGCGAGGCTGTTGCTGCTGCTGTTGCTGCTGTGCCACGCAGCGCTTTTCCTTCTTTTTTGCATTCTTGCCGACGACCACGTTCCATGGCGTGTCCATGGTCGTCGGTGCCGGCGGCAGTGGGCGAGGCTCACGAGGCATGTTCTTTGTAGCCTTCTTCTTCGCCTTCTTGTTTTGGCCCTTGGCGGGCTTAGTGGGCCGCTGAGAGTTGGCGGCCACATCCGGCTTGGATGGCCCAGCTATCGCTGGCGTCGGGGCCCATGAAGGCCCGGCCACAGCAGCAGACATCGCGGCTACAGAGGCAGGAGCAGCGGGGGCGGCAGTGGTGGGGACAGGTTGTTCAGTCCCCTTGCCTTTCCCCTTCCCTTTCCCTTTTCCTTTCCCTTTTCCCACCACGGGTTGCAACGGCGGCAGCTCAGGTGTTGGCTTCTGGTTGGCCCTGGTCTCATGGGCCAACGGCGGCCTCTGAGCAGGCCCCATGAGCGCCGACTCGATCCTCGCCGTTAGTCGGGCCTCGAGGAGTTCGACCGTGTTGGCTGAGCCCTTGTCCGCCTCTAGTTGGTCGAGGCGGCGGCGGAGAGCAGCAATTTCCTCCGACTGCTGCTTCTTCTCCGCCTCGTGGCGGGCGCACAACTCCCTCCATTTGTTTGCCTCATCTTGGAGGCGAGCCATCACCGCAGTCTCCGGCTGATCAATAAACTTCTGGATCCGCTCAGAGACCACCTTCAGGCACTTCTGATAAGTGCCCTTCAGGTTGCCGGACTTTGCATTTACGATCTTTATCATTCTGCCGCACTCCTTCAAGTCCTCGAGGACGATGACTCTGTCCTCCTGGTCGACAGCAGCCCACTCCATTTGGATCTCTTTTGAAGGCGCCGGCGATTTCATAAACGACCGTAGTCGTTCCGCCATTTCGTCCTCGGCTTTCTGCCGGGCAGCCTCTCGCCTTTGAGCATTCAGCTCCTTTTGGGCTTTTTGTATGCCGACATACTTGCCGGTCGCCGATGGGCGACCACGACCTCGGGGCGATGTGCGGGCGCACTTGGCACCCACCCCACTCTCTGTGTCGCTAGAGCGCGAGGAGCGGGACCGAATTGAGTCGGTCTCGCTTCCTTGCCACATGCGCCCCCTGGACACTCGCGACGAAGCACGACTGTGCCTGAGCCCGGGAACGACCACCGGGCTAGGCACTGGCCTCTCCGCCGCTACCATCTCTTTGGGCTTCGCGCCCACCTCCTCCACAACTACTTCTCCTACGTCTACGGGCTTGCGCCCCTCCGCCTCTCCGGATACCGGAGCAGGCAACTTCTGTATAACTATTTTCGGGTTAAGATTGACAATATCCATATAGTTCCCACGAGTATGGGGGAAATAAACGGTCCACCCAGGCAGAGCCCCCTGTACCTGGGTAAGCCTAGGCGTAACCCGCACGGAGTTTCGGCTGGACTCCGGCGGGGGGTCGCACTAACGACCGAACTTCCCATCGGCCATGCATCCCCTCGCGGTGCGCCGCCGCTTGGGATTCGGGGTAACTTTTTATAGAGGTTTTCTACCTCGCAGCCCGGGCGGTGAAGCCAAGACCCTCGGTCCGGTGAGAGCGCGAGACATGTCCACAGACCTCCCACCGGATTACGATGTACGACGGTGGCAACGGTCTCCCGCTGCCTGCTCAGTGGCGTTTTAGCGCACACCGAGCCCGCCGACACCCCCGAGACAGAACCCGGGGGTAGCCCGAAGAACGAGCCCAAAACCACACGAAGGCCGCCGCAACAGGCGACGACCCCCAACCACACTGTCAGGATATCGGCCGTCGGTCAACATGAACAAGATGACCGCCGTTGCCCAGGGTGCACCACGGGGAGGTTTCCTGACTTCGCACCCCAACCTAACCTAACCTAACCTAACCTAACCTAACCTAACCTAACCTAACCTAACCTAACCTAACCTAACCTAACCTAACCTAACCTAACCTAACCTAACCTAACCTAACCTAACCTAACCTAACCTAACCTAACCTAACCTAACCTAACCTAACCTAACCTAACCTAACCTAACCTAACCTAACCTAACCTAACCTAACCTAACCTAACCTAACCTAACCTAACCTAACCTAACCTAACCTAACCTAACCTAACCTAACCTAACCTAACCTAACCTAACCTAACCTAACCTAACCTAACCTAACCTAACCTAACCTAACCTAACCTAACCTAACCTAACCTAACCTAACCTAACCTAACCTAACCTAACCTAACCTAACCTAACCTAACCTAACCTAACCTAACCTAACCTAACCTAACCTAACCTAACCTAACCTAACCTAACCTAACCTAACCTAACCTAACCTAACCTAACCTAACCTAACCTAACCTAACCTAACCTAACCTAACCTAACCTAACCTAACCTAACCTAACCTAACCTAACCTAACCTAACCTAACCTAACCTAACCTAACCTAACCTAACCTAACCTAACCTAACCTAACCTAACCTAACCTAACCTAACCTAACCTAACCTAACCTAACCTAACCTAACCTAACCTAACCTAACCTAACCTAACCTAACCTAACCTAACCTAACCTAACCTAACCTAACCTAACCTAACCTAACCTAACCTAACCTAACCTAACCTAACCTAACCTAACCTAACCTAACCTAACCTAACCTAACCTAACCTAACCTAACCTAACCTAACCTAACCTAACCTAACCTAACCTAACCTAACCTAACCTAACCTAACCTAACCTAACCTAACCTAACCTAACCTAACCTAACCTAACCTAACCTAACCTAACCTAACCTAACCTAACCTAACCTAACCTAACCTAACCTAACCTAACCTAACCTAACCTAACCTAACCTAACCTAACCTAACCTAACCTAACCTAACCTAACCTAACCTAACCTAACCTAACCTAACCTAACCTAACCTAACCTAACCTAACCATACGATATTTTCGAAAATTTTACAAGTCCCTATTGACATATACACACAGTGTTTGGTATCGATCTGTTCGTTTCGACGGCGCGCGTGCGGCTGTGCCGAAATTTTATATACGTTATATACAAAATTATATACATAGGACAGATTTTCTCAATTTTTACATAAAATTGTCACTTTTGACCAAATTCTTCCAAATTTATCCAAGGTTTTGTTGATAGTCCTGCGTTGTTTCATCCCCCCCATCAGTCCGGTGCGTTCGGTGTGGTTTTTACCGCATCTGAAACATAAAAATTACATATTATTAATAAAAATATCAAATTTTTCACACATTTTCCTTAATATTTTCCAAATTATCCGACCGATTTTTCCAAAAATCATTCAGTTGTGACCCCCCGTGGGCCCCCGAGCCGACCCGTGCGAAAGCGCGCCCAAAATCAACAAGGAAAGTCAAAAATCTTCAAAACATACTTTTTCTTTGTAATCGGCTAACACCCGAGTTTACCTAAGCTCTGCAGAACGAGCAAAATTTCATACGATATTTTCGAAAATTTTACAAGTCCCTATTGACATATACACACAGTGTTTGGTATCGATCTGTTCGTTTCGACGGCGCGCGTGCGGCTGTGCCGAAATTTTATATACGTTATATACAAAATTATATACATAGGACAGATTTTCTCAATTTTTACATAAAATTGTCACTTTTGACCAAATTCTTCCAAATTTATCCAAGGTTTTGTTGATAGTCCTGCGTTGTTTCATCCCCCCCATCAGTCCGGTGCGTTCGGTGTGGTTTTTACCGCATCTGAAACATAAAAATTACATATTATTAATAAAAATATCAAATTTTTCACACATTTTCCTTAATATTTTCCAAATTATCCGACCGATTTTTCCAAAAATCATTCAGTTGTGACCCCCCGTGGGCCCCCGAGCCGACCCGTGCGAAAGCGCGCCCAAAATCAACAAGGAAAGTCAAAAATCTTCAAAACATACTTTTTCTTTGTAATCGGCTAACACCCGAGTTTACCTAAGCTCTGCAGAACGAGCAAAATTTCATACGATATTTTCGAAAATTTTACAAGTCCCTATTGACATATACACACAGTGTTTGGTATCGATCTGTTCGTTTCGACGGCGCGCGTGCGGCTGTGCCGAAATTTTATATACGTTATATACAAAATTATATACATAGGACAGATTTTCTCAATTTTTACATAAAATTGTCACTTTTGACCAAATTCTTCCAAATTTATCCAAGGTTTTGTTGATAGTCCTGCGTTGTTTCATCCCCCCCATCAGTCCGGTGCGTTCGGTGTGGTTTTTACCGCATCTGAAACATAAAAATTACATATTATTAATAAAAATATCAAATTTTTCACACATTTTCCTTAATATTTTCCAAATTATCCGACCGATTTTTCCAAAAATCATTCAGTTGTGACCCCCCGTGGGCCCCCGAGCCGACCCGTGCGAAAGCGCGCCCAAAATCAACAAGGAAAGTCAAAAATCTTCAAAACATACTTTTTCTTTGTAATCGGCTAACACCCGAGTTTACCTAAGCTCTGCAGAACGAGCAAAATTTCATACGATATTTTCGAAAATTTTACAAGTCCCTATTGACATATACACACAGTGTTTGGTATCGATCTGTTCGTTTCGACGGCGCGCGTGCGGCTGTGCCGAAATTTTATATACGTTATATACAAAATTATATACATAGGACAGATTTTCTCAATTTTTACATAAAATTGTCACTTTTGACCAAATTCTTCCAAATTTATCCAAGGTTTTGTTGATAGTCCTGCGTTGTTTCATCCCCCCCATCAGTCCGGTGCGTTCGGTGTGGTTTTTACCGCATCTGAAACATAAAAATTACATATTATTAATAAAAATATCAAATTTTTCACACATTTTCCTTAATATTTTCCAAATTATCCGACCGATTTTTCCAAAAATCATTCAGTTGTGACCCCCCGTGGGCCCCCGAGCCGACCCGTGCGAAAGCGCGCCCAAAATCAACAAGGAAAGTCAAAAATCTTCAAAACATACTTTTTCTTTGTAATCGGCTAACACCCGAGTTTACCTAAGCTCTGCAGAACGAGCAAAATTTCATACGATATTTTCGAAAATTTTACAAGTCCCTATTGACATATACACACAGTGTTTGGTATCGATCTGTTCGTTTCGACGGCGCGCGTGCGGCTGTGCCGAAATTTTATATACGTTATATACAAAATTATATACATAGGACAGATTTTCTCAATTTTTACATAAAATTGTCACTTTTGACCAAATTCTTCCAAATTTATCCAAGGTTTTGTTGATAGTCCTGCGTTGTTTCATCCCCCCCATCAGTCCGGTGCGTTCGGTGTGGTTTTTACCGCATCTGAAACATAAAAATTACATATTATTAATAAAAATATCAAATTTTTCACACATTTTCCTTAATATTTTCCAAATTATCCGACCGATTTTTCCAAAAATCATTCAGTTGTGACCCCCCGTGGGCCCCCGAGCCGACCCGTGCGAAAGCGCGCCCAAAATCAACAAGGAAAGTCAAAAATCTTCAAAACATACTTTTTCTTTGTAATCGGCTAACACCCGAGTTTACCTAAGCTCTGCAGAACGAGCAAAATTTCATACGATATTTTCGAAAATTTTACAAGTCCCTATTGACATATACACACAGTGTTTGGTATCGATCTGTTCGTTTCGACGGCGCGCGTGCGGCTGTGCCGAAATTTTATATACGTTATATACAAAATTATATACATAGGACAGATTTTCTCAATTTTTACATAAAATTGTCACTTTTGACCAAATTCTTCCAAATTTATCCAAGGTTTTGTTGATAGTCCTGCGTTGTTTCATCCCCCCCATCAGTCCGGTGCGTTCGGTGTGGTTTTTACCGCATCTGAAACATAAAAATTACATATTATTAATAAAAATATCAAATTTTTCACACATTTTCCTTAATATTTTCCAAATTATCCGACCGATTTTTCCAAAAATCATTCAGTTGTGACCCCCCGTGGGCCCCCGAGCCGACCCGTGCGAAAGCGCGCCCAAAATCAACAAGGAAAGTCAAAAATCTTCAAAACATACTTTTTCTTTGTAATCGGCTAACACCCGAGTTTACCTAAGCTCTGCAGAACGAGCAAAATTTCATACGATATTTTCGAAAATTTTACAAGTCCCTATTGACATATACACACAGTGTTTGGTATCGATCTGTTCGTTTCGACGGCGCGCGTGCGGCTGTGCCGAAATTTTATATACGTTATATACAAAATTATATACATAGGACAGATTTTCTCAATTTTTACATAAAATTGTCACTTTTGACCAAATTCTTCCAAATTTATCCAAGGTTTTGTTGATAGTCCTGCGTTGTTTCATCCCCCCCATCAGTCCGGTGCGTTCGGTGTGGTTTTTACCGCATCTGAAACATAAAAATTACATATTATTAATAAAAATATCAAATTTTTCACACATTTTCCTTAATATTTTCCAAATTATCCGACCGATTTTTCCAAAAATCATTCAGTTGTGACCCCCCGTGGGCCCCCGAGCCGACCCGTGCGAAAGCGCGCCCAAAATCAACAAGGAAAGTCAAAAATCTTCAAAACATACTTTTTCTTTGTAATCGGCTAACACCCGAGTTTACCTAAGCTCTGCAGAACGAGCAAAATTTCATACGATATTTTCGAAAATTTTACAAGTCCCTATTGACATATACACACAGTGTTTGGTATCGATCTGTTCGTTTCGACGGCGCGCGTGCGGCTGTGCCGAAATTTTATATACGTTATATACAAAATTATATACATAGGACAGATTTTCTCAATTTTTACATAAAATTGTCACTTTTGACCAAATTCTTCCAAATTTATCCAAGGTTTTGTTGATAGTCCTGCGTTGTTTCATCCCCCCCATCAGTCCGGTGCGTTCGGTGTGGTTTTTACCGCATCTGAAACATAAAAATTACATATTATTAATAAAAATATCAAATTTTTCACACATTTTCCTTAATATTTTCCAAATTATCCGACCGATTTTTCCAAAAATCATTCAGTTGTGACCCCCCGTGGGCCCCCGAGCCGACCCGTGCGAAAGCGCGCCCAAAATCAACAAGGAAAGTCAAAAATCTTCAAAACATACTTTTTCTTTGTAATCGGCTAACACCCGAGTTTACCTAAGCTCTGCTAAGCTCTGCAGAACGAGCAAAATTTCATACGATATTTTCGAAAATTTTACAAGTCCCTATTGACATATACACACAGTGTTTGGTATCGATCTGTTCGTTTCGACGGCGCGCGTGCGGCTGTGCCGAAATTTTATATACGTTATATACAAAATTATATACATAGGACAGATTTTCTCAATTTTTACATAAAATTGTCACTTTTGACCAAATTCTTCCAAATTTATCCAAGGTTTTGTTGATAGTCCTGCGTTGTTTCATCCCCCCCATCAGTCCGGTGCGTTCGGTGTGGTTTTTACCGCATCTGAAACATAAAAATTACATATTATTAATAAAAATATCAAATTTTTCACACATTTTCCTTAATATTTTCCAAATTATCCGACCGATTTTTCCAAAAATCATTCAGTTGTGACCCCCCGTGGGCCCCCGAGCCGACCCGTGCGAAAGCGCGCCCAAAATCAACAAGGAAAGTCAAAAATCTTCAAAACATACTTTTTCTTTGTAATCGGCTAACACCCGAGTTTACCTAAGCTCTGCAGAACGAGCAAAATTTCATACGATATTTTCGAAAATTTTACAAGTCCCTATTGACATATACACACAGTGTTTGGTATCGATCTGTTCGTTTCGACGGCGCGCGTGCGGCTGTGCCGAAATTTTATATACGTTATATACAAAATTATATACATAGGACAGATTTTCTCAATTTTTACATAAAATTGTCACTTTTGACCAAATTCTTCCAAATTTATCCAAGGTTTTGTTGATAGTCCTGCGTTGTTTCATCCCCCCCATCAGTCCGGTGCGTTCGGTGTGGTTTTTACCGCATCTGAAACATAAAAATTACATATTATTAATAAAAATATCAAATTTTTCACACATTTTCCTTAATATTTTCCAAATTATCCGACCGATTTTTCCAAAAATCATTCAGTTGTGACCCCCCGTGGGCCCCCGAGCCGACCCGTGCGAAAGCGCGCCCAAAATCAACAAGGAAAGTCAAAAATCTTCAAAACATACTTTTTCTTTGTAATCGGCTAACACCCGAGTTTACCTAAGCTCTGCAGAACGAGCAAAATTTCATACGATATTTTCGAAAATTTTACAAGTCCCTATTGACATATACACACAGTGTTTGGTATCGATCTGTTCGTTTCGACGGCGCGCGTGCGGCTGTGCCGAAATTTTATATACGTTATATACAAAATTATATACATAGGACAGATTTTCTCAATTTTTACATAAAATTGTCACTTTTGACCAAATTCTTCCAAATTTATCCAAGGTTTTGTTGATAGTCCTGCGTTGTTTCATCCCCCCCATCAGTCCGGTGCGTTCGGTGTGGTTTTTACCGCATCTGAAACATAAAAATTACATATTATTAATAAAAATATCAAATTTTTCACACATTTTCCTTAATATTTTCCAAATTATCCGACCGATTTTTCCAAAAATCATTCAGTTGTGACCCCCCGTGGGCCCCCGAGCCGACCCGTGCGAAAGCGCGCCCAAAATCAACAAGGAAAGTCAAAAATCTTCAAAACATACTTTTTCTTTGTAATCGGCTAACACCCGAGTTTACCTAAGCTCTGCAGAACGAGCAAAATTTCATACGATATTTTCGAAAATTTTACAAGTCCCTATTGACATATACACACAGTGTTTGGTATCGATCTGTTCGTTTCGACGGCGCGCGTGCGGCTGTGCCGAAATTTTATATACGTTATATACAAAATTATATACATAGGACAGATTTTCTCAATTTTTACATAAAATTGTCACTTTTGACCAAATTCTTCCAAATTTATCCAAGGTTTTGTTGATAGTCCTGCGTTGTTTCATCCCCCCCATCAGTCCGGTGCGTTCGGTGTGGTTTTTACCGCATCTGAAACATAAAAATTACATATTATTAATAAAAATATCAAATTTTTCACACATTTTCCTTAATATTTTCCAAATTATCCGACCGATTTTTCCAAAAATCATTCAGTTGTGACCCCCCGTGGGCCCCCGAGCCGACCCGTGCGAAAGCGCGCCCAAAATCAACAAGGAAAGTCAAAAATCTTCAAAACATACTTTTTCTTTGTAATCGGCTAACACCCGAGTTTACCTAAGCTCTGCAGAACGAGCAAAATTTCATACGATATTTTCGAAAATTTTACAAGTCCCTATTGACATATACACACAGTGTTTGGTATCGATCTGTTCGTTTCGACGGCGCGCGTGCGGCTGTGCCGAAATTTTATATACGTTATATACAAAATTATATACATAGGACAGATTTTCTCAATTTTTACATAAAATTGTCACTTTTGACCAAATTCTTCCAAATTTATCCAAGGTTTTGTTGATAGTCCTGCGTTGTTTCATCCCCCCCATCAGTCCGGTGCGTTCGGTGTGGTTTTTACCGCATCTGAAACATAAAAATTACATATTATTAATAAAAATATCAAATTTTTCACACATTTTCCTTAATATTTTCCAAATTATCCGACCGATTTTTCCAAAAATCATTCAGTTGTGACCCCCCGTGGGCCCCCGAGCCGACCCGTGCGAAAGCGCGCCCAAAATCAACAAGGAAAGTCAAAAATCTTCAAAACATACTTTTTCTTTGTAATCGGCTAACACCCGAGTTTACCTAAGCTCTGCAGAACGAGCAAAATTTCATACGATATTTTCGAAAATTTTACAAGTCCCTATTGACATATACACACAGTGTTTGGTATCGATCTGTTCGTTTCGACGGCGCGCGTGCGGCTGTGCCGAAATTTTATATACGTTATATACAAAATTATATACATAGGACAGATTTTCTCAATTTTTACATAAAATTGTCACTTTTGACCAAATTCTTCCAAATTTATCCAAGGTTTTGTTGATAGTCCTGCGTTGTTTCATCCCCCCCATCAGTCCGGTGCGTTCGGTGTGGTTTTTACCGCATCTGAAACATAAAAATTACATATTATTAATAAAAATATCAAATTTTTCACACATTTTCCTTAATATTTTCCAAATTATCCGACCGATTTTTCCAAAAATCATTCAGTTGTGACCCCCCGTGGGCCCCCGAGCCGACCCGTGCGAAAATTTTGATGATTTTCTCAGCTATATGGTTTGGGAAAAATATTTCTATAGCGCGATGTAGAAATTTTCACAACTTTCTTAAAATCAAAATTTTCAGACGCCATCGGAAGGTACCAGACACCAGAAGACCAGAGAGTATTTTTAGCGATTTTTAGGACGACTAAAACAAGAAATAAAAAATATTTCTTGTTTTGAAAATCACTTTTTCAAAAAATTCTTCTTTTAGTTTTGACTATAAATTTGTAAGCTCTTTACACTTACAAACATATTGACGTTAAATTTTATCAACACCGTCATAAAGTACGGTAGTTATATCGACAAGTTCCCCTAAATTATCATCCCTAGCGTTAAAAAATGTTCGGAATCAGGACACCGGCAAAGAAACCGGCTGACAAGCAGGCCAAAACACCTGACAAACAAAGCCCCACCCAAGCGGCCAAGGGAAGTGTTGCTCAAGCCAGGAAGAGCATAGAGTCAAGACTCGAGGGCCTCGATGAACACCGGATAGCCGAGGCCGCGAAGCAAAGCATCACAACAACAGATATGCCAAGTCAAGCGAAACCACCTGCTGAAGTAGAGAAGCCACCCAGGATTGAGCACACGTATATAAACAGGACGACGGAGGCAAAAGCGTGCCTCATGAAGATTAAGTTGCAAATAGGGAACAGCCGCAACTTAAAAACTGAAATTAAAACGGAGGTTCTGTCGGCCGCACAAACCTTGTTTAAACTAGTCAGGGACGCAGAACAAGATAAGGACCAAAAAGAAAAGGAAGCACCACAAAGGAAGGAAGATAAGGATGAAGAAACGACAAAAGAAGAAACAAGAACAGGGACAGAAGAGAAAAATTTGATCAAGAAGTTGGAAGAGCACGCGAAATTGCTAAAAGAAAATAGAGAAGAGATGGAGAAGTTGGGCAGAGAAATACAGAAACAGAGAGAGGAATTCAACAGCAAGCCAACCTATGCGAGTGTGGCGGCCGCTCCTCAAAGGTGTCAACAGCCAGAGAGGATGACGGCGCTGCACTCCATAGTGATAACATCGAAAGACGGCGACGACACAGGAGACAAGATCTACAACAAAGTCAGGGAAACTATCAATGCCAAGGAGGAAGGATTAAGGATAGATCAAGTTCGAAAGGCAAAGGACAAGAAAATTATACTAGGATGCAGAACCGAAAAGGAAATTGAAAAAGTGAAGGAAAGGATCAGGAAAGCGGAAGGCCTTACATTAGAAGAAATGAAAAATAAAGACCCATTGATAATGATAAAGGACGTGCTAAATTTCAACACAAACGAAGACATAGAGAAAGCGATCAGGGTGCAAAACAGGAACATATTGGATAGAATACCCGAAGAAGAGAAACGAATGGTGGTGAAATATAGGAAGAGGGCGAGGAACCCGCTAACGGCACACGTGATTATGCAGGTCTCACCGAAGCTATGGGCAGCTCTTACTGAAGTAGGAGTACTGCACATAGATATCCAGCGAGTGAGAGTCGTCGACCAGTCGCCTCTCATTCAGTGTACACACTGCCTGGGTTACGGGCACGGCCGACGACACTGCCAGAACAAACAAGAAGCCTGCAGCCACTGCGGAGGACCTCATAAGAAGTCAGAATGCCCGGACTGGATGGCGGAGTCAGCTCCCACCTGCTGTAACTGCCAGAAGGCCAAAATGGAGAAGGTGGAGCACAACGCCTTCAGCGAGGAATGCCCAGTGCGGAGAAGATGGGATGCTATAGCGAGAGCCAAAGTGGCTTATTGCTAAAGTGGTCCCAAGGTCAAATCCGGCGATCCCCTTGAGCAGCGCAAAGACATATCAAATCGCACAAGCCAACCTTCAGAGGAAGAAGTTAGCCACGGAGGAGCTTATGATGTACGCGACCAAGAAAAAGATGGCATTTGCGCTGCTTCAAGAACCGTATGTCGGAGGCTCGAGAGAAATGAAGAACTACGGCAAGATTAGGATAGCCCAAGACCAAAAAGGAGAAGGCACTGTCAAAGCAGCGATAGCAATCTTTGACCAAGACATCAACATCACTCAATGTCCGGACCTAACCACAAACAACATCACAGTGGTTAGGATCCGAATGTCTTCCAAGGAGCTAGCCCTGATCTCGTTTTACTTCGAGCCCGACGAACCTCTGGAGCCTTATTTACAACAAATAAGGAGGATTGCCAAGGAACTGGAACCAGCAAGGATCCTCATTGGAGGGGATGCTAACGCAAAAAGCGTATGGTGGGGCAGTAGCATCACCGACGCCAGAGGAGAGATGTTCTCGGGTTTACTGGAGGAACTTGGCTTGCAGGTGCTCAACGAAGGATCCACCCCAACCTTCTTTACAACGAGGGGAACTGTGACGTACAGCAGTCACATAGACGTCACGGCGTGTTCGGCGGGGCTTCTCGACCTGGTGCACAACTGGAAGGTGGATGAAAGTGTAACAAGCTCAGATCATAACACCATACTTTTCAAAATTAACTTACAAAAACTAAATAACATCACAATAGAAAGGACAACACGGAAATATAATACAAAAAAGGCTAATTGGAACAAATTTAGTGAAAAAATGGGCCAATTAATAGTTGAACAAAATTTAAACGTAAATGAAATAAACAATATAAAAAGCAAAATAGAAATTGATAATAATATAAATAAATACACCAAAATAATTTTAGAATCATGCGAAAATTCAATACCATACAAAAAAGAAAGCAAAATACTTACCATCCCATGGTGGAATGATGAGCTTAACACGCTGAAGAAGAACACCGCAACCAGGAAGAGGAGAATCCGCTGCGCCGCGCCGTCCCGAAGAGCGAAGGTCGTCGAGGAGTACCTGCAAGCCAAAGAAAAATATGAAGAAGAAGCTAAAAAAGCACAAATAAGGAATTGGAAAGAGTTTTGCGGGAAGCAAGGAAAGGAAGACATCTGGAATGGAATATACAGGGCGATTAACAGAGTAACCAAAAGGCAAGAAGACCCGCCACTGGTTAAGGAAGGCGTCACACTGGACGCTAAAGAGTCAGCAAGGCTTTTGGCAGAGGTGTTCTATCCGGGAGATCCGATAGAACACGACAACGCATACCATCAGCACATCAGGGAAATGGCAGAGCGAGTGAATATGGGGCCTGATAATGAGGATCTAGATCCAATATTCACAATGCACGAAATGCAAGTAGCAGCCGCCAGCTTCAACCCAAAGAAAGCCCCGGGAGCAGATGGTCTCACAGCAGACATCTGTAAGCAGGCTATTCTCCGGGATCCAGAACTGTACCTGTCACTGGCTAACAAGTGCCTCCAGATTGGTCATTTTCCGACAATCTGGAAGGAGGCCACGGTTGTAGTCCTCCGGAAACCCGGAAAAGAGGACTACACAAACCCGAAGTCTTATCGTCCGATAGGCTTGTTACCGGTGATGGGGAAGATCCTGGAGAAGATGGTGGTGGCAAGAGTAAAGTGGCATCTACTCCCTAGGATGAGTACCCGGCAGTTTGGCTTTATGCCCCAGAAGAGCACCGAAGACTCCCTCTATACACTAGTTCAACACATCAGAGATAGAATAAAAGAAAAGAAAATAGTCACAGTAATCTCACTAGATATAGAGGGAGCCTTCGATAGCGCCTGGTGGCCGGCTATTAAAGTCAGACTGTCGGAGGAAGAGTGTCCGAAAAACATAAGACGGGTAGTAGATAGCTACTTTGAGAGCCGAGTAGTAAGGGTTCGCTTCGCCGGGGAAGAACACATGAGAAAGACCGCCAAAGGATGTGTTCAAGGATCCATTGGCGGTCCGATCATGTGGAACCTGCTCCTCGACCCACTGCTTAAAGAGCTTGACAGACGGGGTGACTACGTACAAGCCTTTGCTGACGACATTGTTTTGGTATTCCATGGAACAACGGAAGAGATACAGAAACAGGCCAATGCGACTCTGGCCTATGTGCGGGAGTGGGGAATCAGAAATAAGCTGAAATTCGCGCCACAAAAGACCAACGCAATGGTGCTGACCAAGAAGCTTAAGTATGATTCCCCAATCCTGCACATGGGTGGAGAGCACATCGGCCTAACGAAAGAGATCAAGATTCTTGGGCTCACGATCGACAACAACTTAACATTCAATAGGCATGTAGCGAACGTGTGCAAGAAGGCCATTGAATTTTACAAGCGGCTCTCAAGAGCTGCAAAAGTCCAATGGGGATTGGGTCCGGAACTCATTCGT